>LBNU01003430.1:54373-100611 GCA_014162995.1 Artemisia annua
CCTCGGGCAGAGATACCAACCGCGAGCCTCTCCTTAGGGGATAACCCCACTCCTATTCCCGATTCGCCTGATATCATTAGAGCTTGTGGTTCCCAAGTGAGGACTTCCCGGTCGGTCACCCAAACCGGTACTACTCTCACTTGGGCTCGCTTAACTACTTAAGCCTTTACGGTGTCAACATAAGCCGAAATCACAAAAGCTCATAAGCCCCACATATAAGCTTAAACAAACACCCCCTAAAATGAACGCTAACTGATTATAATGCTTCAAAACTTAATAAATAGATATATATATATATATATATATATATATATTCTATTCAATTTATGAAGAAAACAAATGAAATAATTAATTGTGCATACATCTTGAAGAGACTGGATGACTCGATCCATGTAAACGATTTGACAATCGTACGCCTCGAACGGGAATTCCACATCGATGCCTCTGATTTTGTATGTTGGCATTATTTATTTTTATAAAAAAAATTGGGGGAAAATGAAACTGGTTTAGTGTAAGGAAGGAAGGAAAGCCCTAGATATATGTTACTACTTCATTCATGACTTCCCGCCATTTTTTTTGTGAGTGTTAATTTGTGTTGTGTACGCTATCGAAACTTCCCGGCATTTCACAATCTTTGACAAAAATAAATAGTTTGCGGCGCAGCGGCGTGGTCAAGCTTTACGCTTTATAAGCTACGGGGTTTTTAAGGGGTGATTTAACGTGGCACAATATTTATGGATATGTATATTTATTTTACATATATTAAGTTTATAAAAAGTGTTATAAATAAGAAATTAAGTTTTGTTCATTGTTTTCAAAAAAATGTGATGAGAAAATCTTCATAAATTCAAAAAAGCGTCACGTCTTGCGCTTTAGCACATCTATTCACGCCTCATCTCATGTTAAGCTTAAAGCCGATGCCTTCATGTATTGCGTAACGTGGAGGTCACACCTCGCGTCTTAGCGACGCCTTAGCCGATGAGCTAAAGTTAATAATAAGCTTTAAAAAGTGAGCTTATCGGCTTTTCCAAAATCAAATAAGCCCATAAGCTGGCTAAATAAGCTAATCCAAACGCCCTAATTAGTTGTTATAAAGTGTANTCCATGTAAACGATTTGACAATCGTATGCTTCGAACGGGAATTCAACATCGATGCCTCTGATTTTGTATGTTGGCATTATTTAATTTCTAATAAAAAAAATTGGGGGAAAATGAAACTGGTTGAAAGGAAGCCCTAGATATATGTTACTACTTCATTCATGACTTCCCGCCATTTTTTTTGTGTGTGTTAATTTTGTGTTGTGTACGCTATCGAAAGTTCCCGGCATTTCACAATCTTTGAGAAAAATAAATACTTTGTGGCGCGGCGGCGTGGCCAAGCTTTTAAGGGCGATTTAACGTGGCACAAAATATTTATAGATTTATATATTGTATTTTACATATATCGAATTTATAAAAAGTGATATACATTGAAAATAAGAAAGTATCTTTTCTTTTAACTTTCTTCATTGTTTTCAAAAATTCATCAGAGATAAATTCAAAAAAGTGTCATGTCTTGCGCCTTACCACATCTATTCACGCCTCATCTCATGTTACGCTTAAAGCCGATGCTTTCATGTATTGCGTAACGTGGAGGTCACACCTCGCGTCTTAGCGACTCCTTAGCGCTGTCATGACACGCCTTTTAGAAACTGAGAAAAACAATTTAGAAATTTGTTTTTTTATTTCTTAAACAAAAGATTATATAAATTTTGCTATTTGTAAAACGCATGAACAATTTTTCATAAAACTTCAATAACTTAAAAATTAGTAGTAATATGTTTATATCCAAAGTGCTTTTTTAAACTTGAAAATGATTAAAAATAGTAGCTAGCATCTGACACTAAATTAATAGTTTAAATATTGTCTAATCATCAAACTTTTATCATTTTTCGTTGCTAACTCATATACTTATTTTGGTAATGAGTACAAATTAAACCCGTAAGTGTTGTATCAAGGGTCACACCAAAACTACAAGTTCGTAAGTATAATTATTTGCCGTTATACACAGTCGGTTTGCGCGGGTATTCGTCTAGTACTATATAAAAAGAAAACATATTTATTTAAAACTTAAAAATTTTAAAAAGAGAAAAAATCATCAAATAGTAATGAAGTTTCATTGGTGTTTCAATTTAGTCACTCCTACTTTTCTTCATGAGGTTTAACCACTCAAGTTTCACAAGTGTTACATTCCTATGTAATTTTTATGTTTGAGTGACCAAAACAGAACAACTCTCAAATTTTGTTATTATTTTGTGACTTATATTTCTTTTTACATGTGCATAAGTTGGTTGTACATTCAGTTAGTTCAGATTAGTGAAAATCAAGAGGTGGATGTTTATTATTAAGGTACAATCAAAAAACGATACAATTAAGGTACAATCAAAACGATGCACTAATTTTAAATATTTACACAATAATGAAACACTACTGAAACTTGAATGATTTTTTTGGTTAATATAAAGTTCGGGTGACTGAATTGAAACAATGGTGAAACTTTGTTACCGTTAGACAATATTTTCCCTTTATATAAATATGTAATAATAAAAAAATATATATGTACATGAAAAGCTCAAAATTGTCCATGACAAGGACATAGTGGCATTATGGAATAGACTTAGTAATCCAAAATAGGATGATTTTTTCCCAGCTCAGAAAAACCGAAAAAATGAAGTTACTCATCTACACTAATTTTCACTTGGTTTTTGTTTCCTTGCGACTCTTAAATGCCAAGGTAAAACCATTTGCGCATGCTCACATGTTCGAGTTTAACATTCACACTCAACCAACAAAACAAATCCACGCGTCAGTCAAAGCTCTCTGAGAAACCAGATCGCAAAACTCACCCGAACCTCAGTCCCACAAGATAGTGAAAGCTGCAACTGCAGCCACAGCTGGTGGATCATTCCTAATTCTATCAGGCCTAATGCTTGCTGGGACTGTTATTGCACTAACGATGATTACGCCACTGATAGTTATTATGTGATGCCATGATGGTGTTGTTCAAGTATTAGGTTACAGTTATCGAGGGTTCGTTGGTCAATAAGACCATGATTCCATAATTTAATCATGAATAATCTCCAGCACCTGCCAAATAAACAAATTTCTCATCATCATAAGTTATATGCAAAACATTATAATTCAAGTTTCATAAAAGATCAAATAAATGATAATGTACGAATAACCAAGACATTCGCAGCTCACTAATAATATGTTTTATATGTATTTGACCCATTTCACACACCATTTTCTTTCTAGTAAATCTGAACCCATTTGACCCACTAGATAAAAAAACATTACCCAAATTGACCCATATGTGCATATCTAGTGTTCAAATATTATTGTGCGCTAGCTATATACCAGGCATGAGGCGCCCTACATTGGCCTACAACAATTTACATTAGAGTCAACGGTATAGTTAAACAATATTGACAAGTTTTAAACCAAAGAAAGCGGGTGTTATCTTCATCATAGCAATGAAAGAGTAACTACACGTATGAAAAAAGTGTAATGATGGCAAAAATGTAATATTAAAAAAGGAAGACAGATGAATACCATAGAAGTGCTGGGTTCTGGACAAAGTCTTGTTTATGTGAAATCGAAAACGCCTCACACGCCCACGGCATATGACTATCTGCAAGCACCCTGACACCGTTATAAAGCCAACTTTTAGCATAAACTTTCAGGTTTCCATTACAAACATTACATCATTCTTCCAAAAAGAATAGAAAGACACTGTTTTACTATACAAATGTTTCACATAAAACTTTGGTGTTTGTCGCAAGTTCACAAATAAGCTAGTTTTCAGTGACAGAGGCAAATAGCTTAAACCAAAAATTTCATTGTGACATAAGAACGTAATGCAATGCAGGGAACAAATTACCTCTGATTTCGGATAAAGGAATTCCAGAGATGCATCATATGCTTCTCATCTTTGGTAACATCTACAAAGTCATCAAGCATCTGAAAAATAAGAAAGTGTCAAAACTTAACTTCATAAAGCAGATAAATCTCGATAACAGTAAGATTCTGAACATTAGAATAGATTTACTCAATTGCAAGTCCGGGATGGTCACAAATACACCTTAACTTTGTAAGTACATGTGGAATAGAACAATATATCTTATATTATTAGGCCCGAGCAGAAAAGACATACCCTTCTGTCTTCAAGATCAGCAACATCATCGTCAACTTCATCTTCACTGTCTTGCTCTACAAAAACTTGCTCCACGGCCATTGGCTGAAATTTATAGTAAAAAAAATCTTAAAACTCGAATACTTGATGGTGCGTTAGAAGATCGCAACTAAAAGAAGTTTATAATCTTTCCTACATAATTCAGGAAAGAGAATGACCCACACAATAAGAAAGTAATCCAAGCATAAATAATATGAATGAAACAAGGAAAACAAGTGTGGCAATCTTTTATTGCACCATCTTGATTAATTTGTAATTTTCCACCAGATTCTTATAAGTTACAAGCTTAACCCCAAAGACGATAACTATCATGCATGTCCTACGACAATAATAATAGATAGATCAAATTACAAAGATAATAACACAACCATTCATGACATAAACTGATAAGATGTTAGGTGTTAATCTACTAACCTGAGCTCTATGTGAGTGAAAGAAGTGTTGCTTTTGCAAGAGTGCTCGGCTGCAATAAACAAGAAGAAATTTGGTTACCTATCATTTCCAAAAGATTGAAAAAAGAGAATGACGGTAAAGGTTAAAAAAGAGAGCTTACTTTCTTCGGTCGGATCGTTCTACAGATAACTTTCTGGTCTTAGCAAACTGCGGCATAACTGGAGGTGCAAGGTTACTTCCAGGCACAAATTGTACAGAATCCGGTTCAGTAAATGAAACAGCAGTAGCACTTGATATGCATGTTGTATTAGGACTATAAGTATCACATTTAGCACCCTCGGTAGGAACATCTGTAGTCAATCAAAACAAAGCCAAATGAAAATAGTATTTTTAACCTAACGGACTGATCATTTAAATTAGTTACAGTATAAATTTTTTTAGAACAGCAAATTAGTTATTAATTTGATCTCCTGCAAAGAATCCCTGATGACTTTGCTTTATCAGTGAAAGATAATTATTACACCCAGACATATACATGGCTGAACTATTTATAAGACATGGAGTAAAACGAACTTTCAGGATCAGCATAACTCACGGAGATCCATGCACCAAAACTTCAGGTGAAACATCTCACAGGATATAACTCAATAAACTGAACTCAGGCAATATGTCTTCTTCATTAGCTCATTAAGTTTTAAGGGTATACATGAATCCAATGGAAGTGAAAGAACATGATTTGCATTTTGAGTTCGGCTCTCTAGTCTCCGGCTTCTCAGGGGCTTATGGCTGTATATTGTGGCTTAAAACCATATTAGTAAAATATAACACTTTCAATAGCAGGGTACCCGCGCGTTGCGGAGGCGGGTACCCTGTGATTAAAGTCCAGCGTGAACCCATTGGTCCGGTCCGGTTTTTAAAACCATATGTACCATCAACTTGTTTGCATATAAATTGTATGAAGTTGTGTGTTTTATTAGTTTCTATAATAACATGTATTTTTCATTTTAGGGGTGTTTTAAAAATAAAATTTATTATATTTAATTAATTATTCTCGATACCTTGATTCCTCATTGCATCTGTGAAAGTAAATCCAGAGTGGCGCTCTTTCTGACCTCTAACTTTCTGCTTTTTTCGTGTATATATATTTAGAGAAGATCCAACATTTGCTTTTTGGGAAGAGACCTGCATCTCGTAAAGATGATCTATCATTACATGGTGATGATCTTACAACTTCACATCATCATTGCATTCTATTTTTGGCATCTGTGTTACAAAAGTATGAAATTTTAATATTACCACATCGTAGCTTTTATTCTCATCCTTTTTTTATGTATACAAAGTGCCTGTTGTGCATTTAAATGGTTTAGTGCACATAAAGGAATTTAGTGCACTTGAAGGCATTTAGTGCAGAACTTAGGTGTTTAAGTCAGATATGAAACCATTGAGTTATTATTATTCTGTCTTGATTCTCGTAAGTCAAAACAAAAACAAAAACAAAAAGAAAGAAAAGAGTAACTACCAAGGGATGTTTATTCTTGACAGCTTTATTCTCAATACCTTGATTCACCATAGCATCTGGTTTTGGAGAAGAGGCTCAGTTAAAGTGTTTTTTTTGCCTTACACGCATTGAATATTAATAACATTCATTAGAAAGAATATATTACCAATTTGGGATGTTTCGGGTGAAATTGGATCTGTTGTAGGAGCTATTGTAGTTCTCACATGGAAAGGGCCAACAAGTATTGTGTCCTCATTCTGAGTTTCTGGCTTCTTTAACAGCAACAAAGCTTCAGCTGCTTTTGTAATATGTTCCTTTGATGCTTTCTTTTCTGATCCATCACACCAACTTTGCATCTTCTTTTTTATGTCTTCACAAGTTTTATTTTGCGGATATTTTTCCTCACAAATCTTCAACTGTTTTTCCAATTCTTTGAATGTTGAATTCAACGAATTCGCGATAACCTGTAGAAAATAGTAACATAAAGATATCATTTAGTATAAGTAAAGCAGTATTTTTGTTTCTTTTTATTTGACTTATATCATACCTCCTCATCTATAACTTTTTGTTTCTTTCGTTTCTTTTCTCCATGTTCAACTCCCCTCTCACTCGACTCCCTTTCATTCGACTCTGCGTCTTCTCCATGTTCAACTCCCCCTTCACTCGCTTCTGCTTCTTCTCTTTCCTTAAAAAGCTACATAAAGAGAGACCAAGTAGATTGTCAATGTTGTTGAGACAAGACCAAGTAGTTTGATATGATTTCACTAACCGTTTCATGCTTCTTCAAAAAATTATCAACCATGTCTTTCTTGACATATTTAAGAAGCTGGACATCTTTTGGTGGTGGAGTCATACCGGCCTTACTCATATAGAAAAGCTACATAAAGAGAAACAAAACTATATTATACATTGTTACCTCTATTTAAATTCTACCATAAATAAAATTATTAAACTAACCTCTAAAAACAAAACACATCCACCTAGACGACTTTGTGTCGTTCCTTTTCCCTTCTTGAAAGAAGTGATGCGCTGCACCAACGTATCTATGGCATGTGTTGCCCACTTCTTGTTGTTCATATCATCAATGTTACTCAAATACTTCCCATTCAAGGAACTCCGTCCAGGTGGAGAAACAATATGAATCAGGGAAAGTAGAGCATAAGCTTTGTTTGCGATATTGATGTCATCATCTTTAAGATGTTCCAGAACCTTTTTGTTGCACACGTGCAATTGCTTCGATGTCCTATCTGCAAACAGTTCCTTTAACTCTTCTGAAGGATCAGTTTCCAAATCAATATCTTCGTCACCATCTTCAATTCCCATGATGGATGTAAAGTCCTTTGGTGTGACTATATAGTTACAACCATTGATGCGTAGACTCTTACTAGTGGTGTCAAAGTTAGATACTAGAGAGAGTATAAGCTTCCTGCTACTTACACTACCATCCATCTCCAAGAGACTCTTAAATGGGTTATCTTTCAAATTGTTTTTCAAAGCTTCACACCTCTTTTTCCCTAAATCTTTCAATTTATTTACAAAGTTACTGGCCGAGCAATGAATTGTAATCTTTGGTCCTTCGTGTTTCAGCCCATATTTCTCTTTTTCCTCCTTTGTCATAGCTTTCCATGTATCTTTTAGTTGATGTATATCTGCAACTTCGGATCCTTTTAGCTTTGCCTTTTGTTCCTTCTGGAAATTGTTCCACGCATTCTGATTATCCATTTGATTTAATGTTATGATAGCCTGCATGTATGTCATATAAGATGCATCAGCAACAAAAATAAATAGCACAATCACATATCACGCAGAAAATTTGAGGTTATTTGATGTCCCTGCATATAATTTGAGGTTATTTGATGTCCTAAATTTGAAATTGTAACTACCAAGTATCAAATATGCAGCCGTAAAAAAAGAAATTTAGATTCTTGCCTCAAATTATTTGATGTCCTAAATTTCAAATTGTAACTACCAAGTATCAAATATGCAGCCCTAAAAAAAGAAATTTAGAGTTTTGCTCCAAATTACCAACATTCTAACAAGTTTGACTAAGCTGTAAAATTTGGTCCAGACTAAAATACCCCTATATGGATACTCTCTACAATTCATTTGGTTTAGTGCACAGGAGGGCTTTTAGGGAATCCCAAGGTCAACAATGAAAGTCAATAGTGAATCTAGAGGTAGCAAAAGAGGCGGGTCGGTTTGGGTAATGGGTCCGGGTTGAAACGAGTTCGGGTCAAATGGACAGCTTTTATAATGGATCAGATTTGGTTCGGGTTAACACGGGTTCGGGTCAAATTGGGCCATTTGAAAATGAGTCGGAATTGTATGTTTTCTAATAGTTTTGATGACAGATAAATGTTCAAATGATTATAAATTGTAATTCATAGCTAGAAATTACTATACAAATTTTATATAAAAACACAAACTAAATAGTTGCATCACTAGATAAGTATAACAACAAAATAGTATCACCTCACCATTTAGAGATAATACAAGATTTGGTGAAATATATTTACTCCAAAACTTATATACAAGCTGCCAAATTTAGTGAGTTTGGACATCCTAAGTCGAATCACCTTTTCACCAATGCTCTAAGGATATCCTAATTCAAAGACTACATTTCCTCACTATGCCATACAGACATATGCTACTAAAGTGCATATACCTCCTTCCTCACACTAACGCTCTGTTCTCGAGTTTTTTTATTTAAGGAATGGAAGGGGATGGGAAGGGAAATCAAAAATATTTGTGTTCTTAAGTTTTTTTAAGAAGGAAGAGTAGGGGACGGGAAGGGGAGAGGAAGGGAAATTATTGGTTTTTCTGTGTATATCTATTCCGTTCATTTTTGGGAGGATTAGGAGGGGAAGTGAGTTGCTAACATTATGGGTTATGTAAAATTACAAATATGTCCACATTATTCATTATCAGCAACAATATTCAATTCGTGTGAATGACGTAACGCATGTGAATGCCATCAGTTAACGGATGCGACTCCACAAAATGCTACTTTCTGCAGTCTTAATTCTAAATCCCTATCACTCTAACTTCAGGTTATTTACATATTATATTACTATTGTTATTATCTACGGCAATTTGCACAAAAAGTAACAAACTTTGGTCTGGTTCATGTTTTGGCCTATTGGATATTAAACACCTGGACTAACAAAGAGGTTTATACTTTGGATCCGTGTAATATTGAAAGTAGATGAAATATGGTTCATATTTTTAAAAGGATTATTGTATGGGTTAGAATAGAAGGGTATATTGGTAATTTGATTACTTTCCTTTCCGCTTAAAAATATAACTCAAGAACACAAGTTAAAATAGCTCACTTTCTTCACAATGCCATCCCTATTTTCCCCTTCCCATCCCATCCCCTTCCATTCTTTAAAAGTTAGACTCGAGAACAGAAGGGGGTGTTTGTTTCAGCTTATGGCTTATTTGGTTTTGGGCTTATGTTTCGCAAGCTCACTTTTTGTGGCTTATTTTGAAACTTTCCGGCTTATATAAGTTCATTACACATAATGAACTTATATAAGCGGGAAAGTTTCAAAATAAGCCACGAAAAGTGAGCTTATGAAACATAAGCCCAAAACAAAATAAGCCATAAGCCGGCTATATAAGCCGAAACAAAAACCCTCTTAGTAACAAGGTTGGAGTCCACATAGAGGCATCATGCTCAACTAAAGATCACTCATTCAAACATATATAAGTGTAGTTACCATCCCCAGCCATAAAATGACTAAGGAACGCAACACCAATATTTTGAGTTCTAGCGAGAACTCAGGACAAAAGACTACATAGTCGCAAACCTAACATCTTTTATAACATAATAAGTCTTAGGTTTATAACCAAAAATAATCAATAATTCAAAACCCAAGCAAAAACACAGGCATTTCATCAAAATAGAATTTTCATCAAACACCTTGCACGCAAAACATTGTATTTCATTTTTAATAAATTTACATGAATTAAAAGTTTGGGGTTTAAACATCAAAACTGAATTCCTGATATTCAAAGTTTGGGCTAAGAGGTGAGATGGAAGAACGCTTACCAATCATAAAGGAAAAAAGCTAATTTATATAGAGCTTATTAGAGATTTTGGAAAAGATGAACTCCCATAAGCTTTAAAAACCAAAAACTACTCCTGGTAGTTCTGTAAAACGCACTATCAAAAAACTTTTATTTATCTGAAAGGAATTTTCCGGTTCGGATTGTTATGTTGATCTTTCTTGGTAAAAACTTTTATTTAGCAGAAATTATTTGATGTTTGAATTTGACACAAGCAAGAGATGTGTAGAAGTTAAAAGTTAGTGCAAATTTAGGGCGGGATGGTTTTGTTTTATATTTGGCTGGATNTTATAATGGATCAGATTTGGTTCGGGTTAACACGGGTTCGGGTCAAATTGGGCCATTTGAAAATGAGTTGGAATTGTATGTTTTCTAATAGTTTTGATGACAGATAAATGTTCAAATGATTATAAATTGTAATTCGTAGCTAGAAATTACTATACAAATTTTATATAAAAACACAAACTAAATAGTTGCATCACTAGATAAGTATAACAACAAAATAGTATCACCTCACCATTTAGAGATAATACAAGATTTGGTGAAATATATTTACTCCAAAACTTATATACAAGCTGCCAAATTTAGTGAGTTTGGACATCCTAAGTCGAATCACCTTTTCACCAATGCTCTAAGGATATCCTAATTCAAAGACTACATTTCCTCACTATGCCATACAGACATATGCTACTAAAGTGCATATACCTCCTTCCTCACACTAAGGGGGTGTTTGTTTCAGCTTATGGCTTATTTGGTTTTGGGCTTATGTTTCGCAAGCTCACTTTTTGTGGCTTATTTTGAAACTTTCCGGCTTATATAAGTTCATTACACATAATGAACTTATATAAGCGGGAAAGTTTCAAAATAAGCCACGAAAAGTGAGCTTATGAAACATAAGCCCAAAACAAAATAAGCCATAAGCCGGCTATATAAGCCGAAACAAAAACCCTCTTAGTAACAAGGTTGGAGTCCACATAGAGGCATCATGCTCAACTAAAGATCACTCATTCAAACATATATAAGTGTAGTTACCATCCCCAGCCATAAAATGACTAAGGAACGCAACACCAATATTTTGAGTTCTAGCGAGAACTCAGGACAAAAGACTACATAGTCGCAAACCTAACATCTTTTATAACATAATAAGTCTTAGGTTTATAACCAAAAATAATCAATAATTCAAAACCCAAGCAAAAACACAGGCATTTCATCAAACACCTTGCACGCAAAACATTGTATTTCATTTTTAATAAATTTACATGAATTAAAAGTTTGGGGTTTAAACATCAAAACTGAATTCCTGATATTCAAAGTTTGGGCTGTAAAACGCACTATCAAAAAACTTTTATTTATCTGAAAGGAATTTTCCGGTTCGGATTGTTATGTTGATCTTTCTTAGCAAAATAGCTGCTCATGGGCAACTGCAGAAATTATTTGATGTTTGAATTTGACACAAGCAAGAGATGTGTAGAAGTTAAAAGTTAGTGCAAATTTAGGGCGGGATGGTTTTGTTTTATATTTGGCTGGATGTAATGACCAATACCCAGCGTTAAAAAAAAAAAAAAAAAATCTCACTTAAATACAAAATTATCTTTACAAAAGCAATTAAAAAACATACACTCACACATAAATAAAGACGGAGGACTCGGTCGAGCCAGTTCCATTTTTTACCAAGGTGGGCGCGCTTAGCGGGTGTACCGTAAGGGGGATGAAACGCCTCAAAACGACCCTTTTTTTTCCATTTTTTTACACAAGAATGCTACCGACTTTGACCTTCTGTTACTTTTGAGTATTCGTTTATACTTTTGAGTATTTGTGCACTAATACCCTTATTATGCACGATTACCCTTCTTGTGTACTAAAGGACCCCTCTTGGGTACTATTACCCTTCTTGTGCACTAAAGGACCCTATTGTGCACTATTTCCTCAAAATGACCCATAACACCTTAAAACGTAAAATCAACACTATAGACCTATATTTAAACACGTGTTATCTACATTAGACTAAAAATATACCATATATCTGGTTTCCCGAAAATCTTGACCCGTTGACCCAAAATGGGTTAAAATGAACCTTGTCCCAAACACCCTTTTTTTTCATACCCCTTTTGTGCACTTTTGACACATTTTCCGGAAAACGACTTCTATAGCATGACATAACATCAAAACTTCCAGAATTCATTAACACAACATAAAACACATAAAAATGTATAAACATGGTCTCCAAGACCCGCGGGAATATACTTTACAAAGTGACGGGTTTTATGCCAAACACCCATTTTGACCCGTTTTACATACAACTGATAAACAAGACACATGACATATGATTAACCAAATAGAAACCATCCCATTCATTACTATAACTATTCAAAAAGATATTCACAAGGGTTATGACCCATAACATTCAAAATGGGTAAGAATGGCTAGTTGCCAAACACCCTATATTGACCCATTTTACTAAAATACATACACAACATACATAGACTACTCAATACAAGACACAACTTGGACATACTACTTATAAACCATGTTTAGTATCCGTTTTCAAGAATTTTAACATGACACTTTTGATAATCGTTTACCAAAATATGTTGAAAACACTTTGGGGGCTTCCAAACTTTAACCGAGCCTAGTCTAAGAGCTTACTAGTCATCTATAAGCAAAATGAGCAAGATACTACTTCCACATATTCCATCCTAAAGCTTTCTCCTTACCTTATTTGGCTACGTCGGAACTTACAAACATAGCACAACTAAACATGTAAGCGAAAATGCTTAGTAAGTAATGGCATAACAACTACAATTTGCAAAACATAAAATCTTATCGTACTACATGACTAGTCTATCGACTAGCCCTACAAATGGTATAGAAGCACTTACCTCACACCAACAAAGTTGGCTTACATGTTCATCCGAAAGGAATGAACCTACCTTTTAATTAGCATAAAAACTAACCAACTACACCTAGTAATGGATCCAAAACTAGCTACTTTGCTTCTATACCCTACACATCAACATTATCATAGAGATATAACCAATTACATACCTTAACACCGCAACTAGTCTATTAGCCAAACATCAATCCTCTAACACTTGATACCTAAAAATATAATCAAGATGCATTAACATACAAACTCAAACATTACATGATTAGTGTACATTCATGAGTTCTCCTTATCCCAAAACACTCTAAAATATTCATATTATCATCGATAGTGATTATTTATAAAAACCCCGAATTTTTCAATTTAGGCAAAAGATCATAATTTCATTATAATTCAATATAGGGACTTCATCCCTCATCTCAATTATACATCAATTTCATATAAAATTACATTTACCCAACACCCCTAATTTTACAACTCATGAACCCTAATTTCAAAACTCAAGATTACTTCAAGATAAATACACTTACTTTGTTGGGGAGTCTTGATTATCTCACAAATTCTTGATCAAAATTTACCCAACACCCCTAATTTTACAACTCATTAACCCTAATTTCTCTCTTGCTATTTTTCACACACACACACACACCAAACACAAATATGTGACTTATGAGCAAGTCAACAAGTCAACCATCTATTTAATTATAGAATTCCTGGTGAGAGTTTGAACTCTTGACAGTTTCAGCCCCTCAAGTCTCTTTTTCTAATATTTGTGACACATGTAACTTTCTAAACCCATTTACATAATACAATAAACTTATAGTGGACTAACGGGTTTGATTAGGCAATCACGTAAAGCTTTCAAACTTATAAAAGTCGTAGTTAAACTATTTCAATGGCATTCTTGTAATTATAATACCTAAAAACCGGTTTCGGGGTGTTACAGGGGACGCGTTCTTTGTTTTTAAGAAATGGAATTAAAAAAATTGAAGTGAAATAAGAAAAATGTTGTGTTATCGAGTATCATTTAAAGAAAAAAAAGTTAAAAAGAAAGTTGATTTGGTTGATTTTAAAGTAAAGCGTTTTCTTTTAAAATTGGACTTAAATGTTTAAGTCTTATTTCTTTACTTTTCATTACTAAAAAACTTTAGTGTGTTCTCGATTATCAATTTAAAAAAGGAAAAAANTTTTTTTTTTTTTTAATTTATTTAATTTTTAGAAACCCCGTAAGTAACTATCTCAAAATATATAACCACAAACTATTTCACATGTCCTAAACATGGCTTGAACCTAGGGCCGTCCCATTGATTTGAGGGGCCCGATGCAAAATCACAAATGAGACCCCCATAATCCAAGTATTTCACTCTTTTTATATGTGACCCAAAATTTGTTTTTTATTTTTTATATGTGCCCCGGTTCAACTTTGATATAATATTTAATAAAGACACTAAAAACTCAAAACGTTTATATATAAAACTATAAATATAATGGATGTATACTAAATTGGGGGCCCTTTACAAAGGGGGGCCCCGGTGCGGTTGCACCACTTGCACATGCTAATCGCCGCCACTACAGTTGAACCCGCAATCATTTGGTTAGGGAGTTTCTCACATAACAAAAGGTACTATTCAAATACAAGCACTTTGGTGGTCACGATGAGTTTTTATTTTCAACAAAAATGTGTAGATATCATATTTACTAAGTTACCCTTTATTATTTGAAAAATGTATGGTTGAGTCATGAGTGACTAGTTGTAATATAAATGCAAATTTGATGTGATATTTTAGGGATTAAAATTTGATAAATTAAATTATTTAAAAGCAAATTTGATGTGATATTTTAGAGATTATAATATTTTTTTTGGAAGGTGACATTCAATATATAGGAGTCGCACCCGTCACATAGGCAGACCCTCTACCACCACATACCCAGACTATGTTGTCTGAACCGGGTCCACGCTGGTTAGTGGGGAACGGCTTCCGCCGGAAACCGTACCGCCTCCACACGAGTTTTCTCGCTAGAGATTATAATTAAGGGAGGTGATTTGCACACTCCACCAATTGATTAGCACACTTAAAATGTTTGTGTCTTCACTTTTTTACCCCTACTTCATTTAGTGGAGTGTGCAAATCAAGACACAAATATTATTAAGGATATAAATGTCATGACACAAAGATTTGAGTGTCCAAATCAATTGATGGAGTGTGCAAATCACCTCCCTATAATTAATAGTGTGAACGAGTATCAAGGGTATAGTGGGTAGGTAAACAACTATTATCATTATTTTTTTCTTTTTCATATATTATATACTCCCTCCGTCCCAAAATAAGTGTCCAGTTCGACTTTTCAGAGTCAAACTGGTTCAACTTTGACGTTAAATATTTTTTCTGTGGTATAGAATACTTGACGAAAANTTTCCCATTTCTACAACCTCTACCCACCCCTTCCACCCTCTCGCCACCACCAGCAAAAAAGTAACAAAAAAATAAGACCTAAAATCACTCATTTTGGATTTGTGAAATGATTGCAAAAATGAAGGTCAAGTCAATTCGGTCAATCTCTACTATGCCTCATCTCTCTCACAGAATCAAACAAACAGGTACTATACTTTACTAGCACTCCACTTTCTTTTCTTTTCTTTTCTATAATTGTATAATCTTGCAAATTGCGTATAACCCGCATTGGTATGAGATAACCACATTAATTTGAGCCCCTTTTAAGTCTTAGGTAGTGGGATACTAGCAGGGACGAACCAGGACACAATTTGACCAGGTGCATTTACGAAAAATTATACTAAACGAGGAACACAGTTTTTTCGGACCATGTGCATTTAAGAAAAATAAGGGTTTTTACAAAAATTAACACTACGCCGCAAAATTTCCATCCCTGAGTGGGTTACTAGTATCCTTCCACCATGGTTCAAGGTCGAACCGTAAGAATATCCTAGTTCATTGCTTTCGGCTTTGAGGGGCGTTACAACACGGCTTTAGGGTTTTTTTCCTTCTGAAAAGGGAACATTTTTTGTTTGACATATGAAACCAAGGTGTCGATTTTTANTCAGGTTTGCCTATTGCTGCAAAACTTACGGGTTCAATTTGTAGTCATTGCGAGAAAAAAATTCATGAGTAAAAAACAAAAAAAATGATAAAAGTTTAAGGAACAACTGTGTGTTAACTTGCCATTTTTATTGTTAGAGTTAAGTAAAATAGTAGTAAAGATATTATTATTATTATTATTTTTACAAAGGGTATTATAGAAAGTGCTAGAATTAAAAGACCAACAGTGTGTTATTTGATTTTCTTCCTTTATTTACGTAAAGTTGAACTTGCTTGAAAACCGCGTGTTACAGCAAAGTAAATCTATTTCTATACTATCTATAATGAAAAAACTAATTTTTTCTTATTTAATACACGGCCGAAAACTTGAAAACTATTCAATCATTATAATTTCAGAAAGTATTCAATCATATAATATACACGGCTGGAAACTTATGCCGCTATAAATAAAATTTCGTTGTTATGCACGAGTACTCGTCTAACAGCAGTAAATATATGATTGAATTTTTAAGGGTATAATTTTTCTTTTTTCATTATTTTTCCCATAACATAGTGTTACACAAGAAAAATGAAAAACAAGTAACAAAAAAAAACCAAAATCATCATCGTACCTTATTTCCCATTTCTACAACCCCCACCCCTTCCACCCTCTCGCCACCACCAGCAAAAAAGTAACAAAAAAATAAGACTTTCAATTCACTCATTTTGGATTTGTGAAATGATTGCAAAAATGAAGGTCAAGTCAATTCGGTCAATCTCTACCATGCCTCATCTCTCTCACAGAATCAAACAAACAGGTACTATACTTTACTAGCACTCCACTTTCTTTTTTTCTTTTCTATAATTGTATAATCTTGCAAATTGCGTATAACCCGCATTGGTATGAGATAACCACATTAATTTGAGCCCCTTTTAAGTCTTAGGTAGTGGGATACTAGCAGGGACGGAACTAGGACACAATTTGACCCGGTGCATTTATGAAAACTAATACTAAACGAGGAACACGGTTTTTTTGGACCATGTGCATTTAAGAAAAATAAGGGTTTTTACAAAAATTAACACTACGCCGCGAAATTCCATGGGTGTCCCGAGACCCACCCTGGTTCGGTCCCTGAGTGGGATACTAGTATCCTTCCACCATGGTTTATGGTTGAACTGTAAGGATATCCTAGTTCATTGCTTTCGGCTTTGAGGGGCGTTAAAGTGTAAATGTATTGTATTGGAGTAAAAATGGAAGCTTTTGTTTTGTTTAAGGAAGGTGTAAAGTTTTCGCTTCTTAATGATGCTATGTGTAGAATATG
The DNA here is from genome assembly GCA_014162995.1 of Artemisia annua. Classification (NCBI taxonomy): domain Eukaryota; kingdom Viridiplantae; phylum Streptophyta; class Magnoliopsida; order Asterales; family Asteraceae; genus Artemisia; species Artemisia annua. The sequence continues at coordinate 71,811 of LBNU01003430.1, forward strand.
GGGTCGTATAAATGAAAAGGGGTGTATTTGTTTTGGCATTGCAGATAATGAGATTGTTCAAATGTTTCGGCTGTCGACTCCCAGAGAAGATTCAAGAAGTTTACCCGACAACAATAAAAGAACACCAAGAAGAAGCGGCTCTGCAAGGATGTTGGACGAGAGGTTTATTAGGATACTAAAGATTTTTAAGTGGGGCCCTGATGCAGAAAAGGCTCTAGAAGTGCTAAAGTTAAGAGTTGATCATCGGCTGGTTCGTGAGGTTTTGAATATAGACGTAGACATGAATGTCAAGATGCAGTTTTTCAAATGGGCAGGGAAAAGAAGGCATTTTGAACATGATTCCACTACTTACATGGCTTTAATTTGCTGTTTGGCTGATTCCGGTATGTTTGGGGAGATGTGGAAGATGATTCAAGAGATGGTACGACAATCTGTCATTATCGATCCCAAGAATTTATCAGAAGTTGTGAGACTATTAGGTAAGGCTAAGATGGTGAACAAAGCACTTTCGTTGTTTTATCAAGTCAAAGGTCGTAAGTGTAAGCCGACTGCTAGTACTTATAACTCCATTATCTTGATGCTAATGCAAGAAAACCATCCTGATAAAGTGTATGATCTTTATAGTGAGATGTGTGATGAAGGTAATTGCTTTCCCGACACAGTAACTTACAGCGCTTTAATGTCGGCGTTTGCTAAGTTAGGTCATGATAACCCTGCTATAAGGTTGTTTGATGAAATGAAGGAAAACGGATTTCATCCTAATGCTAAGATTTATACAACTTTATTAAGTATACACTTTAAAGCCGATAGGGTAGATCAGGCTCTAGCTTTAGTGGCGGAAATGAAAGATAAGGGTTGTGCACTGACTGTTTACACTTATACAGAATTAATTAGGGGGCTTGGGAAAGCCGGAAAGGTAGAAGAAGCTTATAATGTATATACGGACATGCTAAAACACGGGTGTAAGCCCGATGTTGTTCTTATAAACAATGTTATTAACATATTGGGTCGGGTTGGCCGTTTGGCTGATGCTAAAAAGGTCTTTGAGGAGATGAAGTTGTATCATTGTGAGCCGAATGTGGTGACGTATAACACTATGATTAAGGCCCATTTTGATTCTAAAGCTTCATATTACGATGCTTTCTCTATATTTGAAAAGATGAAGGAGAATGGTATTGTTCCTAGTTCATTTACTTATTCTATCTTGATTGACGGTTCTTGTAAAACAAATAGAGTGGAAAAAGCATTGTTGCTTCTAGAAGAAATGGATGAAAAAGGGTTTCCTCCTTGCCCGGCTGCCTATTGCAGTTTAATAAACACTCTTGGAAAAGCAAAACGTTATGAAGCAGCAAATGAGCTGTTTCAAGAATTAAGGGAGAATAGTGGGTCATCTAGTTCGCGGGTTTATGCTGTCATGATCAGAAATTTGGGCAAATGTGGGCGGTTAGATGAAGCTAAGAATCTTTTTAACGAGATCAAGAAAGTGGGATCTGTTCCAGATGTTTATGCTTACAATGCGCTCATGTCTGGCATGGTACGGGCCGGCTTGATAGATGAAGCATATTCTTTGCTGAGGGACATGGAAGAAAATGGTTGTGTGGCTGATATAAACTCGCACAATATAATTCTACATGGATTAGCTAAGAGTGGTGGCCCACAACGGGCAATGGTTATGTTTGAGAAAATGAAGCATTCAAAGTTACAGCCGGATGCTGTCACCTATAACACTCTTCTCGGCTGTCTCAGTCATGCAGGTCTGTTTGAGGAGGCTGCAAAACTGATGAGAGAGATGAGATCTCGTGGTTTTGAATATGATGCTATTACATACTCATCAATACTTGATGCAGTTGGCAAGATTGATGAAGATCCCATTGATCAAGCTTAGAGGTGGTATTTTTGGGATAATTCAGGTTACGTTTTATCTGTGACAGGGCAAATTTGTCCAGATTTTTAGAAAAAAGATCGCTTTAAAGGAAATGGGTCAAACCGTCTCGTCTATTGAGTCTTTTGACCCTTTAACCAACCTAACTGGCCCAGCCACATTGCGACCTCTAATCAAGCTTCATAAATACGACCTTGTAAGCTTTCTCTCTTGACTTCTCCTTAATGCTCTGTCCTTTCAGTATATCTACTGAAGTTCTGTGATTATGTTTTTTGATAATATTTGTCTGCTGCAGTGCTATGGGTGGTTCGTATGTCCTCTGCTAAATATGAGCACCGGATCGAAGATTGTTTCACCTTGTTGTTTGGCTACCTCCCTTTACTGGTGTTATGATCGGCCTATGGTATGCTCTTTCTGTCTTTTCCAATCTTTGATTGCCAAATTTCTAGGAATTATCTTCTTGTATGTAAAAAAATGCTATTATTGGAAATGGAATTACGGTTATAGAAATATCAACAATATCTGTACCTGAGTAATGGCGTCTTTCTTATTATGGGGCCATATATAAGATGGCAGGTACACGGTGTATGCATGTGGTCTTTATATAAGGTCCTATCATCTTTAAACAAAATTCTGTAATTACAGTCTGCATCTCAAGAAGTTCATATTATCTGGTTTTGTTACCCTCGTTTTTAGTTTTTGTACATGTTAAAAGGATGTTGATATGGTGTTCCTGTGTCAAAATCTTCAAAAAAGAAAATCTTTTTATACCATCTGATCCAATCCACATCCTACCTATTTCAACATGTGATGATAACTTATGTGACCCGACACTTTGACACCTCTGTGTTTGCCAGATTGAATTCCCTTATTAGATTAAGTTCAAAAAAAAAAAATAAAAAAAAATAAAATAAAATAAAAATCCTTATTAGATTAAACGTTGTTGTTGTTTTCGGTGATTCTGCTAGTTTATGCAACCGATTGCTCATTAACAATCTAGTCACAGCTTTGTTTATGATTCTTAAAGATGCAAACCATACGCAGTTCCTATGTAACTGCATTTAGTATATGCGTCGTGTATATAATACAAGTGGGTGAAATTTACGGATTGAACTGCTGAGGACTTAAAATGGAATCCTTTAAAAAATATATATCTTCTTTATCATAAATATTCAGACTATTCTTAATCTTAATCACTTTAATTACTGATTCTTTTTTATTTTTAAATATGTTTGCTCGGTTCTTTATTAGTGGAATGACAACATTTATGTTAATTGTTGCAGATCTTTAAAAACAATGACTTCCCTTGATGGATATCGGCTCACAAATCTCGATTTAAGGCTAAAGAGTATCTATTTTTCTGAATCACTTTGTGTACAATTTATTTGCAGTGCTGACTGTGTGGATTTTTAATTGAGAAGGTGTATAAATCTCTTAATTCTGATGGTAATTTTTTTTACATTTAGCCTCGATTCATGTGTATCGGATCTTTATTCAAGCAAGTGCTTTAATTTATGTATGGATTTCGCCAGACAAGGTGAAGATAGTAGTTATGAAATGATGTTCCTTGGCTCTTCATTGCTGCAAACACCTTTAAAAATTACTGTATTATTATGTTGTTTTCGACTCTTGATTGAAAGTTTATAAATGTGCTTGATATTTCTAATTGGGTTCTTTGCTGATAACTTGATTCCTGAATGGACGTGACCATCTGTCCGAGAAGATTATGCTTAATTTATCAGTTGTGTCTTTCTCATGTGTTTATTCTAAGCATTTTAACCAGCAGTTACACTACCGTTTAGTGATTGCGAATTTAAATACTACCATAGAATTTTGGTCATGGTGTAATTTTTTTGGAACATTGGCCATGCCATGATGTATTATTCGGCAAATTTTATGGGCCGGGCTTATGTTGGTCCAACGTGCCTACTATCTTTATGCTTGTTGCGGAAGACCGATACACTATTATTAGTAAAAAAAAGAAAATTTACAAAACACCCTGAACTTTTTAATATTTACGACTTTTTTATATAATAAACTTTATTTACTAAATGTCTAATAAATCTCTAGCCGTTTCTTGAATAAAAAAATTACTGCCAAATAGGTCTCTCTATAACGAACAAAACGAACCGAATATTGAAGCTTTTAACGTACGTACGGTTTTATAAAAAAAATTGAAATTTAATATCTTATATATGTATACTTTTTAAATACAAGAATATTCAAAATGCACCCTTAACCAATCAAATAACTTTAAAAATTATCCTAAACTTTTTTAATATTATAAGGGCCAAAGACGTACGGCTCTATAAAAGTTTATGTATAATTTTTTTGTTTAGATAGCAAAGTTTATTTACCAAATATATAACAAATATCTAAAGATTTACATCGCTACAAACGCCTACGCATTAAAAAAAATCTAATATTAATACACTTTTGACATGCATGCGCTTTTATAAAAAAAAGTTTAAAATTTAGATATTTCTTTTACGAAAAAACAGAGATATCTAACAACTTTTTAATAATAAACATATAACCGAACATGACGCAATATTACGAACAATGACATATCGAGGTTAAAAAGAGTTTATGAAATTTGGTGCAAAACCCCGCCGCGGGCGCCTTCTACTTGTTATGTATATAGGTAGTAAGGTGGCATTTTATGTTTATAAACAGAGTTGGGGGACAAGCGATAAACATTGTATTAACTTGATAAAATAGAAAAAGATTACAGGAATATATATAACATTTGATTATCTTGGAGACTAAACTAGGTTAGTACTAATGGCCTAATAACCCATACTAATAATTTCTAACAACCCCCTCAAGCTAGAGCATATGCTCAGCTTGTTACAAATATAAATAACGTAAAAATAAGAAAAAATTACACGTTTGGTCCCTGTGGTTTGCTCAGATTTCATGTTTAGTCCCTAAGTCGTTTTAATTACACCAGAGATGCCCATTTTTGAAACCTTGCGCTCATTTAGTCCCTATTTTGGATGACCCGTTAGTTTATGCGTTAAGTCATTAAATTGTGAGGGCATTTGTGTCTTTTCAGGTTATCTCTTATAATACCCACCCCCATTTATAATACCCACCCCCATTTATTATCCCAACCCAGCCCATATTAAATTAAAACCCTAGAACACACACACACACACATACCCAAATTAAAAACCCTAAAACACACAAAAACTCTTTTCCAATCATGGTTTGGTGTAGGTATGGTCGAGTATGTATAATCAAAACTTCTTGGACGGATGCTCATCCAGGTCGCCGTTTTACAGTTGCCCAATTTAGGTAAGATATAAAATCCGAAGTATGTGGTTTAATCAAAACCCAAAAAACTTATTTATCCTCTTTTCTTTGTACAGGGATCACGATGTGGTTGGATTGATTGGTTTGATCCTCCAATGTGTGAGCGTGCTGTTCAAATTATCCCTGGCTTGTTAAGGGCTAGGAACAAGCATGAAACTTCCATTGAAGAATTAACAAGTCAACTTAGAAAGATAAAGATATTTGATGTTTAGTTGGTTAGCTTTTCTTAGTATTGTGGTAATATACATCTTGGCCTAAGTTGATATGTAAAGGTCAAGTATTGTTGTATGTAAGATGTCTTTTAGTATGTATGCAGTCTTTTGGGTTAATGAATGAAAAAGATTAGATTTGGGTAATTTTGTGAGTTTGTGATATGTATTTGGTTAGTTTGACTACTAAAAAGTCAACTGTAACTCTTTATACAGAACTAGTTTGACTACTAATAGTCAAACTTAACCATTACTAAACATATGACTGTATTTGGTTAGTGAATAGATAAAGTGAATACATATTGCAATTGTGCTAAAAGTGAATAGCTAAAGTGAATTGTGCTCTTTATATAAAACTAGTTTGACTACTAATAGTCAAACTTAACCATTACTAAACTGTTTATATTACAAGACACATTATTGCACTACTGCAATAAGTGAATAGATTATAGAAAACTAGGTTTGACTAGTAAAAGTCAACCTTGACCATTACTAATCATAAGCATTGTCATATACAAATATTGGAGAGGTCTCAGGTTCGAGTCTCACCATGGACCTTCAGGGGCACGAAAAAATAAAAGCAGTAGTGGGGTTTATCCCCTAAGGAGAAAGGTTCGATGCTTGCATACTGCCCAATTGGATGTCACTGTGGGCTCGAACCACTAACTACTAATTCGCCGTTCAAAAAAAAATACACAAATAGATCACCCTGCAACTATTTCCTTCATTCTTTGACCTGTACAAGATCTTCTGTTGTGCCCAAGGTTTCCACACTTGTTGCATGTTACAGTTTTATATGCCCTGGACAGTTTTCCATCTCTAACCATTGCCTTCTCTTCTTTTGTTTTTCTTTTGTTCTTTCTTGGCCTGCCCACTTGTGTATGATGGTTAGGTGGAGTGAGTTTTGAAGGAATTTAGGATTTCTTCCACATTATCTTTCCATTTATACAGCCAATCTTATAATTGTATGCCTTTTTCCAAGTTGCTAACCAATAACGCTTATGCACCCACTCTTCTGGTATACCCACATTAATCCCATTAAGTGACATATTGTAGTTGGTTACTACAATATGTACACAAGGGATGCCTGTTAATTCCCATCTCCTACAACTACATTCCCTACTTGCTACATTCACCACACACTGATCACCATGTGGTCCCTTGACCTTATATTCTTTCCCCCATTCCAACCTACTGAGTAATTATTTGCTTGGTCCATATTAGCTTTCAATAGTCTAGTGGCAGTAGGGGTGAGTGGGCCATCAGTTTTGTCTATCACACCTAGAACATTTACAATCCTTCTCCTCAATTACTGTCTAATGTATTCTAAGGCACTGATTATAGGTGCATCCATAGCATCCAATATTTTCCCATTGAAAACCTCACATAATTGTTCAACAAGATATCATATTTAGCTCTACCTGTTATCAGGATAATGAAGGTACTTAAGTAAACTGCAAAAACTATTTAAATACAATTATGAGCAGCTTAAGTAAAATGCAACAAGTATTACCTGAGAAATGGGATCTGGACCAAGAATGAGCAGGAATAGCTGATAACCAGTCAAATGCATCATTGTTAAACTTTTTCAACCCCTCCATTGCATGATCAAAATGAAATACTGTTGTTGCAGTGGCACATCTCCAAAGATGATCTTTATATGCTTGTCCATTCCACTTGAGCTTCATATTTTCATGTATATGCCTAAGGCAAAACCTATGCTCAGCACAAGGAAATACCTTAGCCAATGCATGTATGATGCCCTGTATGAAATAGACAAATGTTAGAATATTAAATGAGCATTTAGATTCCCTACATAGGGACCAGAGTTGAAATAAAAAGTCAAATGTTTACCTTCTGTCTATCACTTATAAAAGTGTAGTTAGATTCCCTACATAGATCTAGATCTTTACCAAGACACTCCAAAAACCAAGTCCAAGAATTGGTTGTTTCTTTCTCTACAATTGCATATGAAACTGGATATATGCCATTGTTGCTTTCCAATCCAACAGTAGTCAAAAGCTGTCTAGGGTATGGACCCTTCATAAATGCACCATCAAGTCCTAACAAATCCCTTCCACATTCTTTGAAACATTTCTTTAGTGGACCTAAACATATGTAGATCCTTTTAAAAACTCTTGTTTCTAGTTCATGATTTGTGTCTCTTTCAACTTCAATCCTTATAGTTGTATCAACAAAGTAGTCACTATCATCCTCATCTGAACTAATGTCACCCTCATCTGAGTCACTATCACCCTTTGTTTCATAACTTTGATCATGCTCAACCAAGTTTTCTAAAGGTTCATAATTCTCCCTTTCATTCACAGGAACACTTGGCCCTTCATTATCCTTTTCATTCAAATTTACAGTCACATTACCATCAAAGGGATCAAATTCATAGTCCATGTTCAACAGTTCTTGAACAATAGATTCCACAGTCTCAGGCACAGTCTCAGGTTCACTAACATTAGGAGTGGGAATGGTGGGAGTGGGAGTGGCAGTGGCAGTGGCAGTGGTATTGGCAATGGTGGGAGTGGGAGTTGCAGTGGTATTGGCAATGGTGGGAGTGGGAATTGCAATGGTATTGGCATTGGTGGGAGTGGAAGTATGCATGTCAGANCAGTATGTACACAAGGGATGCCTGTTAATTCCCATCTCCTACAACTACATTCCCTACTTGCCACATTCACCACACACTGATCACCATGTGGTCCCTTGACCTCATATTCTTTCCCCCATTCCAACCTACTGAGTAATTATTTGCTTGGTCAATATTAGCTTTCAATAGTCTAGTGGCAGTAGGGGTGAGTGGGCCATCAGTTTTGTCTATCACACCTAGAACATTCACAATCCTTCTCCTCAATTACTGTCTAATGTATTCTAAGGCACTGATTATAGGTGCATCCATAGCATCCAATATTTTCCCATTGAAAACCTCACATAAATTGTTCAAAAAGATATCATATTTAGCTCTACCTGTTATCAGGATAATGAAGGTACTTAAGTAAACTATAAAAACTATTTAAATACAATTATGAGCAACTTAAGTAAAATGCAACAAGTATTACCTGAGAAATGGGATCTGGACCAAGAATGAGCAGGAATAGCTGATAACCAGTCAAATGCATCATTGTTAAACTTTTTCAACCCCTCCATTGCATGATCAAAATGAAATACTGTTGTTGCAGTGGCACATCTCCAAAGATGATCTTTATATGCTTGTCCATTCCACTTGAGCTTCATATTTTCATGCATATGCCTAAGGCAAAACCTGTGCTCAGCACAAGGAAATACCTTAGCCAATGCATGTATGATGCCCTGTATGAAATAGACAAATGTTAGAATATTAAATGAGCATTTAGATTCCCTACATAGGGACCAGAGTTGAAATAAAAAGTCAAATGTTTACCTTCTGTCTATCACTTATAAAAGTGTAGTTAGATTCCCTACACAGATCTAGATCTTTACCAAGACACTCCAAAAACCAAGTCCAAGAACTGGTTGTTTCTTTCTCTACAATTGCATATGAAACTGGATATATGCCATTGTTGCTTTCCAATCCAACAGTAGTCAAAATCTGGCTAGGTTATGGACCCTTCATAAATGCACCATCAAATCCTAACAAATCCCTTCCACATTCTTTGAAACATTTCTTTAGTGGACCTAAACATATGTAGATCCTTTTAAAAACTCTTGTTTCTAGTTCATGATCTGTGTCTCTTTCAACTTCAATCCTTATAGTTGTATCAACAAAGTAGTCACTATCATCCTCATCTGAACTAATTTCACCCTCATCTGAGTCACTATCACCCTTTGTTTCATAACTTTGATCATGCTCAACCAAGTTTTCTAAAGGTTCATAATTCTCCCTTTCATTCACAGGAACACTTGGCCCTTCATTCTCCTTTTCATTCAAATTTACAGTCACATTACCATCAAAGGGATCAAATTCATAGTCCATGTTCAACAGTTCTTGAGCAATAGATTCCACAGTCTCAGGCACAGTCTCAGGTTCACTAACATTAGGAGTGGGAATGGTGGGAGTGGGAGTGGCAGTGGTATTGGCAATGGTGGGAGTGGGAGTTGCAGTGGTATTGGCAATGGTGGGAGTGGGAATTGCAATGGTATTGGCATTGGTGGGAGTGGAAGTATGCATGTCAGAGGTAGAGGGTTTATGGTATTCTAACAACAACCTTTTTTGAGTTGGGGGACTTTTCTTGGATGGGGAGGGAGTAGGAGTGGGAGTGTGAGAGGGTAACTCTTCAATCACCACATTGCTTATAATTGGGGGGGGGGGGGTTCAAATAAATGAGTAGTTTTGATGTCACATGTTCACAATACACCATAATCATCTTATCATCCTTGATATACTTAGCCAAACCATGTACATCAATATCATTTCCTAGAGCTCTTAGTCCAATTTCTAAATCAGTCCCAAGAATCAAATAATGATAGTAAATAGGTTCTTCATCATTAACGTAACCTAATTCCTCTATTACATCATACAACTCATGTACTGAAAACTTATCCATATCAAAGCCATCCACATACGCAACTAAAACATACCTCCTTTCATCATAGTCTTTAAACTTTCCATCATGATGTATTTTCATAGAAAACATGGTAGGGTGTCCATCTAAAAATGCAATAACAAAAACACAATTACTACAATGTATTGAAGGTAACCAAAAAACGATTAATTAACACAATAATCTGCAAAACAAATACAAAATAGGAAAATGAAGTAGTTTTTTTATCGTATTCTTTCAGGGGTGCATTGCCCTCATGCTTCTCTCGTATTCTCCAACTTTTACAAACCATTGATTTAAGGGCAAATTGCATAAAAAGGTACCCATATTAGGTCCAATTTCAATTAAAGGTACTACTCTTTTTTTTCTCTCTTAATTTAAGGTACGCGACTTTTTTTTTTTTTTTTTTTTTTTTTTTTTCCCGATTTAGGTTTTTTTCTAACTTCCGTTAACAATTCTGTTAGTAAATTACATGTTTGGTCCTTGAGTTTGTATACGCATTTCATGTTTGGTCCGTTTTCATACGTTTGCATACGTTTCTATATGTTTCGTCTATTTTTACACGTTCTTGTCCGTTTTTACACCTTTTCGTCCGTTTTTGCACGTTTTCGTCCCTTTTTGCACGTTTCCGTCTGTTTTTGCACGTTTCCATCTGTTTTAAACGTTTTCGTCCGTTTTTACACACTTCCGTCTGTTTTTACACATTTTCGTCCGTTTTTGCAAGTTTTCGTCCGTTACACGTTTCCGTCTATTTTACACGTTTCCGTCTATTTTTACACGTTTCCGTCTACTTTTGCACGTTTCCGTCAGTTTTTACATTTTTTCGTCTATTTTTACATGTTTTCATCCGTTTTTACACGTTTTCGTCCATTTTTACACATTTTCGTCCGTTTTTGCACGTTTTCGTATCTTTTTACACGTTTCATCTGTTTTTACACGTTTGCGTCCGTTTTTGCACGTTTCATCCGTTTTTACACGTTTCCATCCGTTTTTACATGTTTTCATCTGTGTAAGAATGGACGGAAACGTGTAAAAATGGACAAAAACATGTAAAGACATACGAAAACATGCAAAAACAGACGGAAACGTGTAAAAACGGATGGAAACATGTAAAAACAGAAAACATGCAAAAACGGACAAAAATGGACGAAAACGTGCAAAAACAGACGGAAACATGCAAAAAAAAAACAGACGGAAACGTGCAAAAACAGACGAAAACGTGTAAAGACAGACGAAAACGTGTAAAGACAGATGGAAACGTGTAAAAAACGAATGGAAACGTGCAAAAACGGATGAAAACGTGTAAAAACGGACGATAACGTGCAAAGACAGACGGAAACGTGCAAAAACAGACGAAATGTGTATAAACGAACGGAAACGTGTAAAAACGGACGGAAACGTGCAAAAAATAGACGGAAAGGTGTAAAACAGACGAAAACGTGCAAAAACGAACGAAAATGTGCAAAAACGAATGAAAACATGTAAAAACGAAGGAAAATGTATGCAAACGTATGAAAACGGACAAAATGGACTAAACATGAAATGCCTATACAAACTCAACGACCAAACATGTAATTTACTAACGAAATTGTTAACGGAAGTTAAAAAAAACCTAAGTCGGCCAAAAAAAATTCGGGTACCTTAAATTAAGAAAAAAAAAAGAATAGCACCTTTAATTGAAATTGGACCTAAGATGGGTACCTTTTTATGAAATTTGCCCTAATATTTATGATATGTTTGGATGCTATTAATCAAGTATTTCGTTACTTGAAGAAAACCATGGCTAACGGTTTAGAATGCGACGTGATTTTTCAATTTAGAAAGATAAATTAATGCAAGTTGGATAAATGATCAAGAAGACAAAGAATCTACATGCGATGGTTAATACGCTTGGTGGGGAGTTTTGTTTTGTGGGATCAAAAGAAATAAAATTGTACAACGTATTCAACTATGATGATTCGTTGTTTTCTTGTTTTTAAGAAGTATAATGGTTAAAGAACTTATTTATAAACATTGTGTTATGTTTTAAAAGTCAATGTTGCCATTTGAAAATAATGTGTTAAGATAGTTAGTCTACACTATCAATAGCTTACCACTTGACAAAGAGTTTTGCAAGAGACTTAGTGCACAAGTCGGTGTTAGGGAATTAAAAAGCCCATTTAAATTCTCTAATGGTGAGATACCCAATTCCTTTCTAATACAACGTTAGAAGCTGAATTCAATGTGGAAAGCTCACACTTAGATATTGGAACACATGTTATATTTTCCCAAGGTATGTGTTCGGACCTGCAAGATAAAGAGGTTGAAGTTTATCTTCTTAATAGTTCTTTTGAAAAATTGCAATGCAGGAGCAAGATTAAAAAGAACTACTTATGTGAATATGAAGTTTTGCCGCTTCAAGAAGCTTGGACTTGGCTTTCTATATGCTCATAAATGGATATGGACGCATGGCATGTAAAGCGTCAAGTACAAACATTAGAGAAATGTAGTAACTGTATTATCTTCGAGTATTCAAACGAACTTAAGGGTTCAATCCTTAGCGACACCACGATTTTTGAATATTTGAAATGCGTAATATACTAAGTGAAAATTCAATCGTTGCGGCATTTTTATCTATGCATGAGTTTGATTTGTTTTAATAATTGGGAAATCAAGGATCACACTAAAATGAGGGAGGATTGTTGGTGATTCACCCGAGACCAAATGGATTTCAAAGTTAAGTTATAATACGAGTTTGGAGGTGTGGGGTGCATGTTTGTATAAACTATTAACTTGATTTCGGGTACAATTAATGGTAAAGGTTGTTAATGTAAGTCAAGGGGCATATAGTGACAGAATTCGTGTAGTCACGAAATTGTCCATACACTCTCTTTAATGGTAGCAGTTAGCGACAATTTTTTCTGTTACAAAACTGTTGCCGGAAATAGTTAAAGAATGTGTTGTGACTTTTCACCAAGAGTCACACTTTTTCCCTGCAACCACCATTTAGTTTATATATGTAAACATAATTTGGTCTTCAGGATGAACACATATCATATCAACAACAAATACAACAAAGTAATCAATGTTTTTCTCTCTTTCTTGTGCCTAGAATTAGAGTGTGTTCTTGTATCTCAATACGAATTTCGTGTAACTCAAAGCACAATAGTGTCGAAATATTGTATTAGGAAAGTGGACTCTATACACGATTTAAAAATTATCCGATCAATCTTTCATTATCAATTTGGAAAGTGGACTCAGTTAAAGTGTTTTTTTTGCCTTACACGCATTGAATATTAATAACATTCATTAGAAAGAATATATTACCAATTTGGGATGTTTCGGGTGAAATTGGATCTGTTGTAGGAGCTATTGTAGTTCTCACATGGAAAGGGCCAACAAGTATTGTGTCCTCATTCTGAGTTTCTGGCTTCTTTAACAGCAACAAAGCTTCAGCTGCTTTTGCAATATGTTCCTTTGATGCTTTCTTTTCTGATCCATCACACCAACTTTGCATCTTCTTTTTTATGTCTTCACAAGTTTTATTTTGTGGATATTTTTCCTCACAAATCTTCAACTGTTTTTCCAATTCTTTGAATGTTGAATTCAACGAATTCGCGATAACCTGTAGAAAATAGTAACATAAAGATATCATTTAGTATAAGTAAAGCAGTATTTTTGTTTCTTTTTATTTGACTTATATCATACCTCCTCATCTATAACTTTTTGTTTCTTTCGTTTCTTTTCTCCATGTTCAACTCCCCTTTCACTCGACTCCCTTTCATTCGACTCTGCGTCTTCTCCATGTTCAACTCCCCCTTCACTCGCTTCTGCTTCTTCTCTTTCCTTAAAAAGCTACATAAAGAGAGACCAAGTAGATTGTCAATGTTGTTGAGACAAGACCAAGTAGTTTGATATGATTTCACTAACCGTTTCATGCTTCTTCAAAAAATTATCAACCATGTCTTTCTTGACATATTTAAGAAGCTGGACATCTTTTGGTGGTGGAGTCATACCGGCCTTACTCATATAGAAAAGCTACATAAAGAGAAACAAAACTATATTATACATTGTTACCTCTATTTAAATTCTACCATAAATAAAATTATTAAACTAACCTCTAAAAACAAAACACATCCACCTAGACGACTTTGTGTCGTTCCTTTTCCCTTCTTGAAAGAAGCGATGCGCTGCACCAACGTATCTATGGCATGTGTTGCCCACTTCTTGTTGTTCATATCATCAATGTTACTCAAATACTTCCCATTCAAGGAACTCCGTCCAGGTGGAGAAACAATATGAATCAGGGAAAGTAGAGCATAAGCTTTGTTTGCGATATTGATGTCATCATCTTTAAGATGTTCCAGAACCTTTTTGTTGCACACGTGCAATTGCTTCGATGTCCTATCTGCAAACAGTTCCTTTAACTCTTCTGAAGGATCAGTTTCCAAATCAATATCTTCGTCACCATCTTCAATTCCCATGATGGATGTAAAGTCCTTTGGTGTGACTATATAGTTACAACCATTGATGCGTAGACTCTTACTAGTGGTGTCAAAGTTAGATACTAGAGAGAGTATAAGCTTCCTGCTACTTACACTACCATCCATCTCCAAGAGACTCTTAAATGGGTTATCTTTCAAATTGTTTTTCAAAGCTTCACACCTCTTTTTCCCTAAATCTTTCAATTTATTTACAAAGTTACTGGCCGAGCAATGAATTGTAATCTTTGGTCCTTCGTGTTTCAGCCCATATTTCTCTTTTTCCTCCTTTGTCATAGCTTTCCATGTATCTTTTAGTTGATGTATATCTGCAACTTCGGATCCTTTTAGCTTTGCCTTTTGTTCCTTCTGGAAATTGTTCCACGCATTCTGATTATCCATTTGATTTAATGTTATGATAGCCTGCATGTATGTCATATAAGATGCATCAGCAACAAAAATAAATAGCACAATCACATATCACGCAGAAAATTTGAGGTTATTTGATGTCCCTGCATATAATTTGAGGTTATTTGATGTCCTAAATTTGAAATTGTAACTACCAAGTATCAAATATGCAGCCGTAAAAAAAGAAATTTAGATTCTTGCCTCAAATTATTTGATGTCCTAAATTTCAAATTGTAACTACCAAGTATCAAATATGCAGCCCTAAAAAAAGAAATTTAGAGTTTTGCTCCAAATTACCAACATTCTAACAAGTTTGACTAAGCTGTAAAATTTGGTCCAGACTAAAATACCCCTATATGGATACTCTCTACAATTCATTTGGTTTAGTGCACAGGAGGGCTTTTAGGGAATCCCAAGGTCAACAATGAAAGTCAATAGTGAATCTAGAGGTAGCAAAAGAGGCGGGTCGGTTTGGGTAATGGGTCCGGGTTGAAACGAGTTCGGGTCAAATGGACAGCTTTTATAATGGATCAGATTTGGTTCGGGTTAACACGGGTTCGGGTCAAATTGGGCCATTTGAAAATGAGTCGGAATTGTATGTTTTCTAATAGTTTTGATGACAGATAAATGTTCAAATGATTATAAATTGTAATTCATAGCTAGAAATTACTATACAAATTTTATATAAAAACACAAACTAAATAGTTGCATCACTAGATAAGTATAACAACAAAATAGTATCACCTCACCATTTAGAGATAATACAAGATTTGGTGAAATATATTTACTCCAAAACTTATATACAAGCTGCCAAATTTAGTGAGTTTGGACATCCTAAGTCGAATCACCTTTTCACCAATGCTCTAAGGATATCCTAATTCAAAGACTACATTTCCTCACTATGCCATACAGACATATGCTACTAAAGTGCATATACCTCCTTCCTCACACTAAGGGGGTGTTTGTTTCAGCTTATGGCTTATTTGGTTTTGGGCTTATGTTTCGCAAGCTCACTTTTTGTGGCTTATTTTGAAACTTTCCGGCTTATATAAGTTCATTACACATAATGAACTTATATAAGCGGGAAAGTTTCAAAATAAGCCACGAAAAGTGAGCTTATGAAACATAAGCCCAAAACAAAATAAGCCATAAGCCGGCTATATAAGCCGAAACAAAAACCCTCTTAGTAACAAGGTTGGAGTCCACATAGAGGCATCATGCTCAACTAAAGATCACTCATTCAAACATATATAAGTGTAGTTACCATCCCCAGCCATAAAATGACTAAGGAACGCAACACCAATATTTTGAGTTCTAGCGAGAACTCAGGACAAAAGACTACATAGTCGCAAACCTAACATCTTTTATAACATAATAAGTCTTAGGTTTATAACCAAAAATNTAGCTAGAAATTACTATACAAATTTTATATAAAAACACAAACTAAATAGTTGCATCACTAGATAAGTATAACAACAAAATAGTATCACCTCACCATTTAGAGATAATACAAGATTTGGTGAAATATATTTACTCCAAAACTTATATACAAGCTGCCAAATTTAGTGAGTTTGGACATCCTAAGTCGAATCACCTTTTCACCAATGCTCTAAGGATATCCTAATTCAAAGACTACATTTCCTCACTATGCCATACAGACATATGCTACTAAAGTGCATATACCTCCTTCCTCACACTAAGGGGGTGTTTGTTTCAGCTTATGGCTTATTTGGTTTTGGGCTTATGTTTCGCAAGCTCACTTTTTGTGGCTTATTTTGAAACTTTCCGGCTTATATAAGTTCATTACACATAATGAACTTATATAAGCGGGAAAGTTTCAAAATAAGCCACGAAAAGTGAGCTTATGAAACATAAGCCCAAAACAAAATAAGCCATAAGCCGGCTATATAAGCCGAAACAAAAACCCTCTTAGTAACAAGGTTGGAGTCCACATAGAGGCATCATGCTCAACTAAAGATCACTCATTCAAACATATATAAGTGTAGTTACCATCCCCAGCCATAAAATGACTAAGGAACGCAACACCAATATTTTGAGTTCTAGCGAGAACTCAGGACAAAAGACTACATAGTCGCAAACCTAACATCTTTTATAACATAATAAGTCTTAGGTTTATAACCAAAAATAATCAATAATTCAAAACCCAAGCAAAAACACAGGCATTTCATCAAAATAGAATTTTCATCAAACACCTTGCACGCAAAACATTGTATTTCATTTTTAATAAATTTACATGAATTAAAAGTTTGGGGTTTAAACATCAAAACTGAATTCCTGATATTCAAAGTTTGGGCTAAGAGGTGAGATGGAAGAACGCTTACCAATCATAAAGGAAAAAAGCTAATTTATATAGAGCTTATTAGAGATTTTGGAAAAGATGAACTCCCATAAGCTTTAAAAACCAAAAACTACTCCTGGTAGTTCTGTAAAACGCACTATCAAAAAACTTTTATTTATCTGAAAGGAATTTTCCGGTTCGGATTGTTATGTTGATCTTTCTTGGTAAAAACTTTTATTTAGCAGAAATTATTTGATGTTTGAATTTGACACAAGCAAGAGATGTGTAGAAGTTAAAAGTTAGTGCAAATTTAGGGCGGGATGGTTTTGTTTTATATTTGGCTGGATGTAATGACCAATACCCAGCGTTAAAAAAAAAAAATCTCACTTAAATACAAAATTATCTTTACAAAAACAATTAAAAAAACATACACTCACACAAAAACAAAGACAAAAGACTCGGTCGAGCCAGTTCCATTTTTTACCAAGGTGGGCGTGCTTAGCGGGTGTACCGTAAGGGGGATGAAACGCCTCAAAACGACCCTTTTTTTTCCATTTTTTTACACAAGAATGCTACCGACTTTGACCTTCTGTTACTTTTGAGTATTCGTTTATACTTTTGAGTATTTGTGCACTAATACCCTTATTATGCACGATTACCCTTCTTGTGTACTAAAGGACCCCTCTTGGGTACTATTACCCTTCTTGTGCACTAAAGGACCCTATTGTGCACTATTTCCTCAAAATGACCCATAACACCTTAAAACGTAAAATCAACACTATAGACCTATATTTAAACACGTGTTATCTACATTAGACTAAAAATATACCATATATCTGGTTTCCCGAAAATCTTGACCCGTTGACCCAAAATGGGTTAAAATGAACCTTGTCCCAAACACCCTTTTTTTTCATACCCCTTTTGTGCACTTTTGACACATTTTCCAGAAAACGACTTCTATAGCATGACATAACATCAAAACTTCCAGAATTCATTAACACAACATAAAACACATAAAAATGTATAAACATGGTCTCCAAGACCCGCGGGAATATACTTTACAAAGTGACGGGTTTTATGCCAAACACCCATTTTGACCCGTTTTACATACAACTGATAAACAAGACACATGACATATGATTAACCAAATAGAAACCATCCCATTCATTACTATAACTATTCAAAAAGATATTCACAAGGGTTATGACCCATAACATTCAAAATGGGTAAGAATGGCTAGTTGCCAAACACCCTATATTGACCCATTTTACTAAAATACATACACAACATACATAGACTACTCAATACAAGACACAACTTGGACATACTACTTATAAACCATGTTTACTATCCGTTTTCAAGAATTTTAACATGACACTTATGATAATCGTTTACCAAAATATGTTGAAAACACTTTGGGGGCTTCCAAACTTTAACCGAGCCTAGTCTAAGAGCTTACTAGTCATCTATAAGCAAAATGAGCAAGATACTACTTCCACATATTCCATCCTAAAGCTTTCTCCTTACCTTATTTGGCTACGTCGGAACTTACAAACATAGCACAACTAAACATGTAAGCGAAAATGCTTAGTAAGTAATGGCATAACAACTACAATTTGCAAAACATAAAATCTTATCGTACTACATGACTAGTCTATCGACTAGCCCTACAAATGGTATAGAAGCACTTACCTCACACCAACAAAGTTGGCTTACATGTTCATCCGAAAGGAATGAACCTACCTTTTAATTAGCATAAAAACTAACCAACTACACCTAGTAATGGATCCAAAACTAGCTACTTTGCTTATATACCCTACACATCAACATTATCATAGAGATATAACCAATTACTTACCTTAACACCGCAACTAGTCTATTAGCCAAACGTCAATCCTCTAACACTTGATGCCTAAAAATATAATCAAGATGCATTAACATACAAACTCAAACATTGCATGATTAGTGTACATTCATGAGTTCTCCTTATCCCAAAACACTCTAAAATATTCATATTATCATCGATAGTGATTATTTATAAAAACCCCAAATTTTTCAATTTAGGCAAAAGATCATAATTTCATTATAATTCAATATAGGGACTTCATCCCTCATCTCAATTACACATCAATTTCATATAAAATTACATTTACCCAACACCCCTAATTTTACAACTCATGAACCCTAATTTCAAAACTCAAGATTACTTCAAGATAAATACACTTACTTTGTTGGGGAGTCTTGATTATCTCACAAATTCTTGATCAAAATTTACCCAACACCCCTAATTTTACAACTCATTAACCCTAATTTCTCTCTTGCTATTTTTCACACAAACACACACCAAACACATATATGTGACTTATGAGCAAGTCAACAAGTCAACCATCTATTTAATTATAGAATTCCTGGTGAGAGTTTGAACTCTTGACAGTTTCAGCCCCTCAAGTCACTTTTTCTAATATTTGTGACACATATAACTTTCTAAACCCATTTACATAATACAATAAACTTATAGTGGACTAACGGGTTTGATTAGGCAATCACGTAAAGCTTTCAAACTTATAAAAGTCGTAGTCAAATTATTTCAATGGCATTATTGTAATTACAATACCTAAAAACCGGTTTCGGGGTGTTACAAGGGACGCATTCTTTGTGTTTAAGAAATGGAATTAAAAAAAATTGAAGTGAAATAAAAAAAATGTTGTGTTATCGAGTATCAATTAAAGAAAAAAAGTTAAAAAGAAAGTTGATTTGTTGATTTTGAAGTAAAGTGTTTTCTTTTAAAATTGGACTGAAATGTTTAAGTCTTATTTTTTTTTACTTTTCATTACTAAAAAACTTTAGTGTGTTCTCGATTATCAATTTAAAAAAGAAAAAAAAGAGAATGAAGAGAAAAAAATATGCGTTTTCAAATATAACTTAAAAGAGGGGGAAAAAAGACTAACAAACAAGAATGATTTGATTAATTTTGAAGTAATATGTTCTCCCTCAAAATTGAGCCGAAAATGTTTGCTCCCTATTTATTTACTTTTCGTTACTAAAAACCTCGAACATTAGCAAAGTCGTGATGAGGTTATTATTATTATTATTATTATTATTATTATTATTATTATTTTTAGAACGACAACTAACTATCTCAAAATATATAACCACAAACTATCTCACATGTCCTAAACATTACTTGAACCTGCAATCATTTGGTTAGGGAGCTTCTCACATAAGAAAAGTTACTATTGGGATTAAGCATTTTGGTGGTCATGATGATTTTTTATTTTCAATAAAAATGTGCAGATACCATTGGGTTTGTGTTCAGATCTGGATTTTTCAGTGGCCGATGGCGGTTATGGCGATGGTAGTGGGGTTTCGGTGGTCGAGAAGGCAGAACCAACGATGTGGACACCCTTAGCTTAATTCCTTTTATACTCATCAATATTGAAACCCATCTTGGCAATCGATCCATCGTTTTGGCTATAAAGAAATGGATGTCATTTTTACTTCACCCCAATATCTTTATTTTTTTATGAATTTGGTGGGAATTGACAATTTGATTTTATAATGTTTTGGATATCTCATGGTGTGGGTATCTGTAGACTATTTTGAATAGAAACGTTTTAGTTGTTCAATTGTTTATAAGAAAATTGTTTGAGATTTCAAGTTTGGTATGTAACTTTTTTACACATTTGGAATAATCAGATTGTATATTGAATTTGAGAAGCTAATTTTTTAGTCATTTGATCTGCCATGAAATATAAACACACAGAAAGTGTAATTTTGATTTATTGGTTTAGATAGAATTATCATGTGGAAATTTTCTTATACTCATGAACATTTGGTTGTAAAACTGTGTCTCAGATGGCTTTGTTCTTTGATGACACATAAAAAAATGATTTGTTTCTTATTTCTCTACTAAATTTCGTTGTAAAGTATTTAACTCTGATAATAATAATAGTAATAACAATAATAATACAAGAAAAAGAAAAGGAATGAAGTAGAGGGTATTTTCAGTCACATTTTATATTGATTAACTGGTTAAACTAACAGTAATGAAAAAATGGATTAAACCCGAAACGGGTGTTTCACTTTTGGATCAAACCCGAAACTTTTTTAAAATTTGGACTGAAAATGAAATACCTGGCAAACCACAAAGACAAAAAATATAGTTAACTCTTAAATTATTCTAAAACTAAAATCTGTGGTAAAAATAATACTCTATCCATCCCATAATAAGTGTCAATTTTGACTATTTTTGATTTTTCTTGTTCAACTTTGACCTTAAATATTTTTATTTGTGTTATATAATACTTGATGAAATTATATCAATGAAAATACATCTAAAACTCAATCTATTCGTATATTTTGCATAAAATATTACTCCGTATATAACACACATAAAAGTATTTAAGATCAAAAGTTGAAAAAGTTATACCGTAAAAAGTCAAACTGGACGTTTATTATGAGACGGAGGTGGTAATGAAAAGTCAAACTGGACGTTTATATCAATGAAAATACATCTAAAACTCAATCTATTCGTATATTTTGCATTAAATATTACTCCGTATATAACACACATAAAAGTATTTAAGATCAAAGTTGAAAAAGTTATACCGTAATAAGTCAAACTGGACGTTTATTATGAGACGGAGGTGGTAATGAAAAGTGTCTTTTTACCTTTTTATGCTTTTATCATAATATAACAAAAAAAATATAGAGAATCAATATACTTCTTTTATCTGTTAGTCTTCTTCACATCACTTTTTCTTTTCTTCCTCAAAATGAACAGCCCTTCTGTAGGGTAAAACGGTAATAGTTCATTTACTAACAACTTTTTAGTTGTAAAATCATTTAACTAAGATTAAATTGTTTATTTGGGTATATTTGAAAGTTTATAATATTTAAAAGGATATTGTTATAATTATGAAATTTACGTGGATATTGATGTGATATTAAAGTTTAGTAAGTATATTTGAAAAATTTCCTTTATTTTTAACAATAGACGAATACTCATGCAAAACGATGGTTTATAGCGGCAAATAATTATACTTGCAAAATCGTGATTCAGGTTTGCCTATTGCTGCAAAACTTACGGGTTCAATTTGTAGTCATTGCGAGAAAAAAATTCATGAGTAAAAAACAAAAAAAATGATAAAAGTTTAAGGAACAACTGTGTGTTAACTTGCCATTTTTATTGTTAGAGTTAAGTAAAATAGTAGTAAAGATATTATTATTATTATTATTTTTACAAAGGGTATTATAGAAAGTGCTAGAATTAAAAGACCAACAGTGTGTTATTTGATTTTCTTCCTTTATTTACGTAAAGTTGAACTTGCTTGAAAACCGCGTGTTACAGCAAAGTAAATCTATTTCTATACTATCTATAATGAAAAAACTAATTTTTTCTTATTTAATACACGGCCGAAAACTTGAAAACTATTCAATCATTATAATTTCAGAAAGTATTCAATCATATAATATACACGGCTGGAAACTTATGCCGCTATAAATAAAATTTCGTTGTTATGCACGAGTACTCGTCTAACAGCAGTAAATATATGATTGAATTTTTAAGGGTATAATTTTTCTTTTTTCATTATTTTTCCCATAACATAGTGTTACACAAGAAAAATGAAAAACAAGTAACAAAAAAAAACCAAAATCATCATCGTACCTTATTTCCCATTTCTACAACCCCCACCCCTTCCACCCTCTCGCCACCACCAGCAAAAAAGTAACAAAAAAATAAGACTTTCAATTCACTCATTTTGGATTTGTGAAATGATTGCAAAAATAAAGGTCAAGTCAATTCGGTCAATCTCTACCATGCCTCATCTCTCTCACAGAATCAAACAAACAGGTACTATACTTTACTAGCACTCCACTTTCTTTTTTTCTTTTCTATAATTGTATAATCTTGCAAATTGCGTATAACCCGCATTGGTATGAGATAACCACATTAATTTGAGCCCCTTTTAAGTCTTAGGTAGTGGGATACTAGCAGGGACGGAACTAGGACACAATTTGACCCGGTGCATTTATGAAAACTAATACTAAACGAGGAACACGGTTTTTTTGGACCATGTGCATTTAAGAAAAATAAGGGTTTTTACAAAAATTAACACTACGCCGCGAAATTCCATGGGTGTCCCGAGACCCACCCTGGTTCGGTCCCTGAGTGGGATACTAGTATCCTTCCACCATGGTTTATGGTTGAACTGTAAGGATATCCTAGTTCATTGCTTTCGGCTTTGAGGGGCGTTTTTGGAATTGTATGTTTTCTAATAGTTTTGATGACAGATAAATGTTCAAATGATTATAAATTGTAATTCGTAGCTAGAAATTACTATACAAAGTTTATGTAAAAACACAAACTAAATAGTTGCATCACTAGATAAGTATAACAACAAAATAGTATCACCTCACCATTTAGAGATAATACAAGATTTGGTGAAATATATTTACTCCAAAACTTATATACAAGCTGCCAAATTTAGTGAGTTTGGACATCCTAAGTCGAATCACCTTTTCACCAATGCTCTAAGGATATCCTAATTCAAAGACTACATTTCCTCACTATGCCATACAGACATATGCTACTAAAGTGCATATACCTCCTTCCTCACACTAAGGGGGTGTTTGTTTCAGCTTATGGCTTATTTGGTTTTGGGCTTATGTTTCGCAAGCTCACTTTTTGTGGCTTATTTTGAAACTTTCCGGCTTATATAAGTTCATTACACATAATGAACTTATATAAGCGGGAAAGTTTCAAAATAAGCCACGAAAAGTGAGCTTATGAAACATAAGCCCAAAACAAAATAAGCCATAAGCCGGCTATATAAGCCGAAACAAAAACCCTCTTAGTAACAAGGTTGGAGTCCACATAGAGGCATCATGCTCAACTAAAGATCACTCATTCAAACATATATAAGTGTAGTTACCATCCCCAGCCATAAAATGACTAAGGAACGCAACACCAATATTTTGAGTTCTAGCGAGAACTCAGGACAAAAGACTACATAGTCGCAAACCTAACATCTTTTAT
Organism: Artemisia annua; assembly: GCA_014162995.1. Classification (NCBI taxonomy): domain Eukaryota; kingdom Viridiplantae; phylum Streptophyta; class Magnoliopsida; order Asterales; family Asteraceae; genus Artemisia; species Artemisia annua. The sequence continues at coordinate 95,955 of LBNU01003430.1, forward strand.
AACATAATAAGTCTTAGGTTTATAACCAAAAATAATCAATAATTCAAAACCCAAGCAAAAACACAGGCATTTCATCAAAATAGAATTTTCATCAAACACCTTGCACGCAAAACATTGTATTTCATTTTTAATAAATTTACATGAATTAAAAGTTTGGGGTTTAAACATCAAAACTGAATTCCTGATATTCAAAGTTTGGGCTAAGAGGTGAGATGGAAGAACGCTTACCAATCATAAAGGAAAAAAGCTAATTTATATAGAGCTTATTAGAGATTTTGGAAAAGATGAACTCCCATAAGCTTTAAAAACCAAAAACTACTCCTGGTAGTTCTGTAAAACGCACTATCAAAAAACTTTTATTTATCTGAAAGGAATTTTCCGGTTCGGATTGTTATGTTGATCTTTCTTGGTAAAAACTTTTATTTAGCAGAAATTATTTGATGTTTGAATTTGACACAAGCAAGAGATGTGTAGAAGTTAAAAGTTAGTGCAAATTTAGGGCGGGATGGTTTTGTTTTATATTTGGCTGGATGTAATGACCAATACCCAGCGTTAAAAAAAAAAAAAAAAAATCTCACTTAAATACAAAATTATCTTTACAAAAGCAATTAAAAAACATACACTCACACATAAATAAAGACGGAGGACTCGGTCGAGCCAGTTCCATTTTTTACCAAGGTGGGCGTGCTTAGCGGGTGTACCGTAAGGGGGATGAAACGCCTCAAAACGACCCTTTTTTTTCCATTTTTTTACACAAGAATGCTACCGACTTTGACCTTCTGTTACTTTTGAGTATTCGTTTATACTTTTGAGTATTTGTGCACTAATACCCTTATTATGCACGATTACCCTTCTTGTGTACTAAAGGACCCCTCTTGGGTACTATTACCCTTTTTGTGCACTAAAGGACCCTATTGTGCACTATTTCCTCAAAATGACCCATAACACCTTAAAACGTAAAATCAACACTATAGACCTATATTTAAACACGTGTTATGTACATTAGACTAAAAATATACCATATATCTGGTTTCCCGAAAATCTTGACCCGTTGACCCAAAATGGGTTAAAATGAACCTTGTCCCAAACACCCTTTTTTTTCATACCCCTTTTGTGCACTTTTGACACATTTTCCGGAAAACGACTTCTATAGCATGACATAACATCAAAACTTCCAGAATTCATTAACACAACATAAAACACATAAAAATGTATAAACATGGTCTCCAAGACCCGCGGAAATATACTTTACAAAGTGACGGGTTTTATGCCAAACACCCATTTTGACCCGTTTTACATACAACTGATAAACAAGACACATGACATATGATTAACCAAATAGAAACCATCCCATTCATTACTATAACTATTCAAAAAGATATTCACAAGGGTTATGACCCATAACATTCAAAATGGGTAAGAATGGCTAGTTGCCAAACACCCTATATTGACCCATTTTACTAAAATACATACACAACATACATAGACTACTCAATACAAGACACAACTTGGACATACTACTTATAAACCATGTTTACTATCCGTTTTCAAGAATTTTAACATGACACTTATGATAATCGTTTACCAAAATATGTTGAAAACACTTTGGGGGCTTCCAAACTTTAACCGAGCCTAGTCTAAGAGCTTACTAGTCATCTATAAGCAAAATGAGCAAGATACTACTTCCATATATTCCATCCTAAAGCTTTCTCCTTACCTTATTTGGCTACGTCGGAACTTACAAACATAGCACAACTAAACATGTAAGCGAAAATGCTTAGTAAGTAATGGCATAACAACTACAATTTGCAAAACATAAATTCTTATCGTACTACATGACTAGTCTATCGACTAGCCCTACAAATGGTATAGAAGCACTTACCTCACACCAACAAAGTTGGCTTACATGTTCATCCGAAAGGAATGAACCTACCTTTTAATTAGCATAAAAACTAACCAACTACACCTAGTAATGGATTCAAAACTAGCTACCTTGCTTCTATACCCTACACATTAACATTATCATAGAGATATAACCAATTACTTACCTTAAACACCGCAACTAGTCTATTAGCCAAACGTCAATCCTCTAACACTTGATGCCTAAAAATATAATCAAGATGCATTAACATACAAACTCAAACATTACATGATTAGTGTACATTCATGAGTTCTCCTTATCCTAAAACAATCTAAAATATTCATATTATCATCAATAGTGATTATTTATAAAAACCCCCAATTTTTCAATTTATGCAAAAAGATCATAATTTCATTATAATTCAATATAGGGACTTCATCCCTCATCTCAATTACACATCAATTTCATACAAAATTACATTTACCCAACACCCATAATTTTACAACTCATGAACCCTAATTTCAAAACACAAGATTACTTTAAGATAAATATACTTACTTTATTGGGGATTGTATCTAAGATCAAGTCTCTTGATTATCTCACAAATTCTTGATCAAGATTTACCCAACACCCCTAATTTTACAACTCATGAACCCTAATTTCTCTCTTGCTATCTTTGACACACACACACACACACACCAAACACAAATCTGTAACTTATGAGAAAGTCAACAAGTCAACCATCTATTTAATTATAGAATTCCTTGTGAAAGTTTGAACTCTTGACACTTTCAGCCCCTCAAGTCTTTTTTTTTCTAATATTTGTGACACATATAACTTTCTAAAGCTATTTGCATAATACAATAAACTTATAGTGGACTAACGGGTTTGATTAGGCAATCACGTAAAGTATTCAAACTTATAAAAGTCATAGTCAAACTATTTCAATGGCATTCTTGTAATTACAATACCTAAAAACCGGTTTCGGGGTGTTACAAGGGACACATTCTTTGTTTTTAAGAAATGGAATTAAAAAAATTGAAGTGAAATAAGAAAAATGTTGTGTTATCGAGTATCATTTAAAGAAAAAAAAGTTAAAAAGAAAGTTGATTTGGTTGATTTTAAAGTAAAGCGTTTTCTTTTAAAATTGGACTTAAATGTTTAAGTCTTATTTCTTTACTTTTCATTACTAAAAAACTTTAGTGTGTTCTCGATTATCAATTTAAAAAAGGAAAAAAAGAAAATGAAGAGAAAAAAGAAAATGTGTTTTCGAATATCACTTAAAGAGGGAAAAAAAAAGACTAACAAACAAGAATGATTTGATTAATTTTGAAGTAATATGTTTTCCCTCAAAATTGAGTCGAAAATGTTTGCTCTCTATTTATTTATTTTTCGTTACTAAAATCATCGAACACTAGTAAAGTCGTGATGAGTTTTTTTTTTTTTTTTTTTTTTAATTATTTAATTTTTAGGAACCGTAACTAACTATCTCAAAATATATAACCACAAACTATTTCACATGTCCTAAACATGGCTTGAACCTAGGGCCGTCCCATTGATTTGAGGGCCCCGATGCAAAATCACAAATGAGACCCCCATAATCCAAGTATTTCACTCTTTTTATATGTGACCCAAAATTTGTTTTTTATTTTTTATATGTGCCCCGGTTCAACTTTGATGTAATATTTAATAAAGACACTAAAAACTCAAAACGTTTATATATAAAACTATAAATATAATGGATGTATACTAAATTGGGGGCCCTTTACAAAGGGGGGCCCCGGTGCGGTTGCACTACTTGCACATGCTAATCGCCGCCACTACAGTTGAACCCACAATCATTTGGTTAGGGAGTTTCTCACATAACAAAAGGTACTATTCAAATACAAGCACTTTGGTGGTCACGATGAGTTTTTATTTTCAACAAAAATGTGTAGATATCATATTTACTAAGAGCATGTGCAATGGTTACAAATGCTAAGACTTTTCACTATTTGAAAAAGCTTTTCAAAAGCTTTTTTATCATTGCATGAAAGACTTGAAACAAAGACTTGAAACAAAGACTTTTAGTTTGCCAAGCGGTTTGAATGAATCGTTTTGTAGATGCCATTAATGCCATAAATGTTTTTTGTCTTTTACCTTTACCATTTAATGCCATAAATGCTTCAAAGTCTTTTAAAAATTGGAACCATTGCAGATGCTCTAAGTTACCCTTTATTATTTGAAAAATGTATGGTTGAGTCATGAGTGTACTAGTTGTAATATAAATGCAAATTTGATGTGATATTTTAGGAATTAAAATTTGATAAATTAAATTATTTAAAAGCAAATTTGATGTGATATTTTAGAGATTATAATTTTTTTTTTTGGAAGGTGACATTTAATATATTGGAGTCGCACCTGTCACATAGGCAGGTCCTCTACCACCACATACCCAGACTATGTTGTCTGAACCGGGTCCACGCTGGTTAGTGGGGAACGGCTTCCGCCGGAAACCGTACCGCCTCCACACGAGTTTTCTCGCTAGAGATTATAATTAAGGGAGGTGATTTGCACACTCCTCCAATTGATTAGCACACTTAAAATGTTTGTGTCTTCACATTTTTACCCCTACTTCATTTAGTGGAGTGTGCAAATCAAGACACAAATATTATTAAGGATATAAATGTCATGACACAAAGATTTGAGTGTCCAAATCAATTGATGGAGTGTGCAAATCACCTCCCTATAATTAATAGTGTGAACGAGTATCAAGGGTATAGTGGGTAGGTAAACAACTATTATCATTATTTTTTT
>LBNU01003430.1:101643-128595 GCA_014162995.1 Artemisia annua
TTGAGAAAATGAAGCATTCAAAGTTACAGCCGGATGCTGTCACCTATAACACTCTTCTCGGCTGTCTCAGTCATGCAGGTCTGTTTGAGGAGGCTGCAAAACTGATGAGAGAGATGAGATCTCGTGGTTTTGAATATGATGCTATTACATACTCATCAATACTTGATGCAGTTGGCAAGATTGATGAAGATCCCATTGATCAAGCTTAGAGGTGGTATTTTTGGGATAATTCAGGTTACGTTTTATCTGTGACAGGGCAAATTTGTCCAGATTTTTAGAAAAAAGATCGCTTTAAAGGAAATGGGTCAAACCGTCTCGTCTATTGAGTCTTTTGACCCGTTAACCAACCTAACTGGCCCAGCCACATTGCGACCTCTAATCAAGCTTCATAAATACGACCTTGTAAGCTTTCTCTCTTGACTTCTCCTTAATGCTCTGTCCTTTCAGTATATCTACTGAAGTTCTGTGATTATGTTTTTTGATACTATTTGTCTGCTGCAGTGCTATGGGTGGTACGTATGTTCTCTGCTAAATATGAGCACCGGATCGAAGATTGTTTCACCTTGTTGTTTGGCTACCTCCCTTTACTGGTGTTATGATCGGCCTACGGTATGCTCTTTCTGTCTTTTCCAATCTTTGATTGCCAAATTTCTAGGAATTATCTTCTTGTATGTAAAAAAATGCTATTATTGGAAATGGAATTACGGTTATAGAAATATCAACAATATCTGTACCTGAGTAATGGTGTCTTTCTTATTATGGGGCCATATTTAAGATGGCAGGTACACGGTGTATACATGTGGTCTTTATATAAGGTCCTATCATCTTTAAACAAAATTCTGTAATTACAGTCTGCATCTCAAGAAGTTCATATTATCTGGTTTTGTTACCCTCGTTTTTAGTTTTTGTACATGTTAAAGGATGTTGATATGGTGTTCCTGTGTATCTTCAAAAAAGAAAATATTTTTATACCATCTGATCCAATCCACATCCTACCTATTTCAACATGTGATGATAACTTATGTGACCCGACACTTTGACACCTCTGTGTTTGCCAGATTGAATTCCCTTATTAGATTAAGTTCAAAAAAAATAAAAAAAATAAATAAAAAAATAAAAATAAAATAAAAATCCTTATTAGATTAAATGTTGTTGTTGTTGTTGTTGTTTTCGGTGATTCTGCTAGTTTATGCAACCGATTGCTCATTAACAATCTAGTCACAGCTTTGTTTATGATTCTTAAAGATGCAAACCATACGCAGTTCCTATGTAACTGCATTTAGTATATGCGTCGTGTATGTAATACAAGTGGGTGAAATTTACGGATTGAACTGCTGAGGACTTAAAATGGAATCCTTTAAAAAATATCTATCTTTATCATAAATATTGAAACTATCTTAATCTTAATCACTTAAATTACCAATTCTTTTTTATTTTTAGTAAATTTGTTTGCTCGGCTCTTTATTAGTGGAATGACAACATTTATGTTAATTGTTGCAGATCTTTAAAAACAATGACTTCCCTTGATGGATATCAGCTCACAAATCTCGATTTAAGGCTAAAGAGTATCTATTTTTCTGAATCACTTTGTGTACAATTTATTCGCGGTGCTGACTGTGTGGATTTTTAATTGAGAAGGTGTATAAATCTCTGAATTCTGATGGTAAATTTTTTTACATTTAGCCTCGATGCATGTGTATCGGATTTTTATTCAAGCACGTGCTTTAATTTATGTATGGATTTCGCTAGGCAAGGTGAAGATAGTAGAGTTATGAAATGATGTTCCTTGGCTCTTCATTGCTGCAAACACCTTTAAAAATTACTGTATTATTATGTTGTTTTCGAGTCTTGTTTGAAAGTTTATAAATGTGCTTGATATTTCTAACTGGGTTCTTTGCTGATAACTTGATTCCTGAATGGACGTGACCATCTGTCCGAGAAGATTATGCTTAATTTATCAGTTGTGTCTTTCTCATGTGTTTATTCTAAGCATTTTAACCAGCAGTTACACTACCGTTTAGTGATTGCGAATTTAAATACTACCATAGAATTTTGGTCATGGTGTAATTTTTTTGGAACATTGGTCATGATGTATTATTCGGCAAATTTTATGGGCCGGGCTTATGTTGGTCCAACATGCCTACTATCTTTATGCTTGTTGCGGATATTAGTAAAAAAAAGAAAATTTACAAAACACCCTGAACTTTTTAATATTTACGACTTTTTTATATAATAAACTTTATTTACTAAATGTCTAATAAATCTCTAGCCGTTTCTTGAATAAAAAAATTACTGCCAAATAGGTCTCTCTATAACGAACAAAACAAGCCAATATTGATATGTTTTTGACGTACGTACGGTTTTATAAAAAAAGTTGAAATTTAATATATTATATATGTATACTTTTTAAATTCAAGAATATTCAAAATGCACCCTTAACCAATCAAATAACTTTAAAAATTATCCTAAACTTTTTTAATATTATAAGGGCCAAAGACGTACAGCTCTATAAAAGTTTATGTATAATTTTTTTGTTTAGATAGCAAAGTTTATTTACCAAATATCTACACCGCTAGAAACGCCTATGCATTAAAAAAAATCTAATATTAATACACTTTTGACATGCGTGTGCTTTTATAAAAAAAAGTTTAAAATTTAGATATTTCTTTTACGAAAAAACAGAGATATCTAACAACTTTTTAATAATAAACATATAACCGAACTTGCCGCAATATTACAAACAATAACATATCGAGGTTAAAAAGAGTTTATGAAATTTGGTGCAAAACCCCGCCGCGGGCGCCTTCTACTTGTTATGTATATAGGTAGTAAGGTGGCATTTTATGTTTATAAACAGAGTTGGGGGATAAGCGATAAACATTGTATTAACTTGATAAAATAGAAAAAGATTACAGGAATATATATAACATTTGATTATCTTGGAGACTAAACTAGGTTAGTACTAATGGCCTAATAACCCATACTAATAATTTCTAACAACCCCCTCAAGCTAGAGCATATGCTCAGCTTGTTACAAATATAAATAACGTAAAAATAAGAAAAAATTACACGCTTGGTCCCTGTGGTTTGCTAAGATTTCATGTTTAGTCCCTAAGTCATCTTAATTACACCAGAGATACCCATTTTTGAAACCTTGCGCTCATTTAGTCCCTATTTTAGATGACCCGTTAGTTAATGCGTTAAGTCATTAAATTGTGAGGGCATTTGTGTCTTTTCAGGTTATCTCTTATAATACCCACCCCCATTTATTATCCCAACCCAGCCCAGATTAAATTAAAACCCTAGAACACACACACACACATACCCAAATTAAAAACCCTAAAACACACAAAAACTCTTTTCCAATCATGGTTTGGTGTAGGTATGGTCGAGTATGTATAATCAAAACTTCTTGGACAGATGCTCATCCAGGTCGCCGTTTTTACAGTTTCCCAATTCAGATAGGATATAAAATCCGAAGTATTTGGTTTAATCAAAACCCAAAAAACTTATTTATCCTCTTTTCTTTGTACAGGGATCACGATGTGGTTGGATTGATTGGTTTGATCCTCCAATGTGTGAGCGTGCTGTTCAAATTATCCCTGGCTTGTTAAGGGCTAGGAACAAGCATGAAACTGCCTTTGAAGAATTAACAAGTCAACTTAGAAAGATAAAGATATTTGATGTTTAGTTGGTTAGCTTTTCTTAGTATTGTGGTAATGTACATCTTGGCCTAAGTTGATATGTAAAGGTCAAGTATTGTTGTATGTAAGATGTCTTTTAGTATGTATGCAGTCTTTTGGGTTAATGAATGAAAAAGATTAGATTTGGGTAATTTTGTGAGTTTGTGATATGTATTTGGTTAGTTTGACTACTAAAAAGCCAACTGTAACTCTTTATACAGAACTAGTTTGACTACTAATAGTCAAACTTAACCATTACTAAACATATGTCTGTATTTGGTTAGTGAATAGATAAAGTGAATACATATTGCAATTGTGCTAAAAGTGAATAGCTAAAGTGAATTGTGCTCTTTATATAAAACTAGTTTGACTATTAATAGTCAAACTTAACCATTACTAAACTGTTTATATTATAAGACACATTATTGCACTACTGCAATAAGTGAATAGATTATAGAAAACTAGGTTTGACTAGTAAAAGTCAACCTTGACCATTACTATTCATAAGCATTGTCATATACAAATATTGGAGAGGTCTCAGGTTCGAGTCTCACCATGAACTTTCAGGGGCACGAAAAAATAGAAGCAGGAGTAGGGTTTATCCCCTAAGGAGAAATGTTCGATGCTTGCATACTGCCCAATTGGATGTCACTGTGGGCTCGAACCACTAACTACTAATTCGCCGTTCAAAAAAAATACACAAATAGATCACCCTGCAACTATTTCCTTCATTCTTTAACCTGTACAAGATCTTCTGTTGTGCCCAAGGTTTCCACACTTGTTGCATGTTACAGTTTTATATGCCATGGACAGTTTTCCATCTCTAACCATTGCCTTCTCTTCTTTTGTTTTTCTTCCGTTCTTTCTTGGCCTGCCCACTTGTGTATGATGGTCAGGTGGAGTGAGTTTTGAAGGAATTTAGGATTTCTTCCACATTATCTTTCCATTTATACAACCAATCTTATAATTGTATGCCTTTTTCCAAGTTGCGAACCAATAACGCTTATGCACCCACTCTTCTGGTATACCCACATTAATCCCATTAAGTGACATATTGTAGTTGGTTACTACAGTATGTACACAAGGGATGCCTGTTAATTCCCATCTCCTACAACTACATTCCCTACTTGCCACATTCACCACACACTGATCACCATGTGGTCCCTTGACCTCATATTCTTTCCCCCATTCCAACCTACTGAGTAATTGTTTGCTTGGTCCATATTAGCTTTCAATAGTCTAGTGGCAGTAGGGGTGAGTGGGCCATCAGTTTTGTCTATCACACCTAGAACATTCACAATCCTTCTCCTCAATTACTGTCTAATGTATTCTAAGGCACTGATTATATTTAGCTCTACCTGTTATCAGGATAATGGAGGTACTTAAGTAAACTGCAAAAACTATTTAAATACAATTATGAGCAACTTAAGTAAAATGCAACAAGTATTACCTGAGAAATGGGATCTGGACCAAGAATGAGCAGGAATAGCTAATAACCAGTCAAATGCATCATTGTTAAACTTTTTCAACCCCTCCATTGCATGATCAAAATGAAATACTGTTGTTGCAGTGGCACATCTCCAAAGATGATCTTTATATGCTTGTCCATTCCACTTGAGCTTCATATTTTCATGTATATGCCTAAGGCAAAACCTGTGCTCAGCACAAGGAAATACCTTAGCCAATGCATGTATGATGCCCTGTATGAAATAGACAAATGTTAGAATATTAAATGAGCATTTAGATTCCCTACATAGGGACCAGAGTTGAAATAAAAAGTCAAATGTTTACCTTCTGTCTATCACTTATAAAAGTGTAGTTAGATTCCCTACACAGATCTAGATCTTTACCAAGACACTCCAAAAACCAAGTCCAAGAACTGGTTGTTTCTTTCTCTACAATTGCATATGAAACTGGATATATGCCATTGTTGCTTTCCAATCCAACAGTAGTCAAAAGCTGGCTAGGGTATGGACCCTTCATAAATGCACCATCAGTCATAACAAATCCCTTCCACATTCTTTGAAACATTTCTTTAGTGGACCTAAACATATGTAGATCCTTTTAAAAACTCTTGTTTCTAGTTCATGATCTGTGTCTCTTTCAACTTCAATCCTTATAGTTGTATCAACAAAGGAGTCACTATCATCCTCATCTGAACTAATGTCACCCTCATCCGAGTCACTATCACCCTTTGTTTCATAACTTTGATCATGCTCAACCAAGTTTTCTAAAGGTTCATAATTCTCCCTTTCATTCACAGGAACACTTGGCCCTTCATTCTCCTTTTCATTCAAATTTACAGTCACATTACCATCAAAGGGATCAAATTCATAGTCCATGTTCAATAGTTCTTGAACAATAGATTCCACAGTCTCAGGCACAGTCTCAGGTTCAGTAACATTAGGAGTGGGAGTGGGAGTGGCAGTGGTATTAGCAATGGTGGGAGTGGGAATTGCAATGGTATTGGCATTGGTGGGAGTGTAAGTATGCATGTCAGAGGTAGAGGGTTTATGGTATTCTAACAACAACCTTTTTTGAGATGGGGCCCTTTTCTTGGATGGGGATGGAGTAGGAGTGGGAGTGTGAGAGGGTAACTCTTCAATCACCACATTGCTTATAATTGGGGGGNTTGTCACATGTTCACAATACACCATAATCATCTTATCATCCTTGATATACTTAGCCAAACCATGTACATAAATATCATTTCCTAGAGCTCTTAGTCCAATTTCTAAATCAGTCCCAAGAATCAAATAATGATAGTAAATAGGTTCTTCATCATTAACGTAACCTAATTCCACTATTACATCATTCAACTCATGTACTGAAAACTTATCCATATCAAAGCCATCCACATACGCAACTAAAACATACCTCCTTTCATCATAGTCTTTAAACTTTCTATCATGATGTATTTTCATAGAAAACATGGTAGGGTGTCCATCTGAAAAATGCAATAACAAAAACACAATTACTACAACGTATTGAAGGTAATGTCTACCAAAAAACGATTAATTAACACAATAATCTGCAAAACAAATACAAAATAGGAAAATGAAGTAGTTTTTTTTACCATATTCTTTCAGGGGTTCATTGCCCTCATGCTTCTCTCGTATTCTCCAACTTTTACAAACCATTGATTTAAGGGCAAATTGCATAAAAAGGTACCCATATTAGGTCCAATTTCAATTAAAGGTACTACTCCTTTTTTTTTTCTCTTAATTTAAGGTACGCGACTTCTTCTTCTTTTTTTTTTTTTTTTTTTTTTTTTTTTTTTTTTTTTTTTTTTTTTTTTTTTATTTTTTTTAAATTATTTATTTATTTTTTTTTCCGATTTAAGTTTTTTTCTAACTTCCGTTAACCATTCTGTTAGTAAATTACATGTTTGGTCCTTGAGTTTTTATACGCATTTTATGTTTGGTCCGTTTTCACGTTTGCATACGTTTTTATACGTTTCGTCTATTTTTACACGTTCTTGTCCCTTTTTACACCTTTTCGTCCGTTTTTGCACATTTTCATCCCTTTTTGCATGTTTCCGTCTGTTTTTGCACATTTCTATCTGTTTTAAACGTTTTCGTGCGTTTTTACACACTTCCGTCTGTTTTTACACATTTTCGTCCGTTTTTGCAAGTTTTCGTCCGTTTTTACACGTTTCCGTCCATTTTACACGTTTCTGTCCGTTTTTACACGTTTCCGTCAGTTTTTACATTTTTTCGTCTGTTTTTACATGTTTTCATCCTTTTTTACACATTTTCGTCCATTTTTACACATTTTCGTCCGTTTTTGCACGTTTTCGTTTGTTGTTACACGTTTTCATCCGTTTTTGTCTGTTTTTACACGTTTGCGTCCGTTTTTGCATGTTTCATCCGTTTTTACACGTTTCCATCCATTTTTACACGTTTTCATCTATTTTTATATGTTTTCATCTGTGTAAGAATAGACGGAAACGTGTAAAAATGGACGAAAACATGTAAAGACATACGAAAACATGCAAAAACAGACGGAAACGTGTAAAAACGGATGGAAACATGTAAAAACGGACGAAANAATTGAAATTGGACGTAAGATGGGTACCTTTTTATGAAATTTGCCCTAATATTTATGATATGTTTGGATGCTATTAATCAAGTATTTCGTTACTTGAAGAAAACCATGGCTAATGGTTTAGAATGCGACGTGATTTTTCAATTTAGAAAGATAAATTAATGCAAGTTGGATAAATGATCAAGAAGACAAAGAATCTACATGCGATGGTTAATACGCTTGGTGGGGAGTTTTGTCTTGTGGGATCAAAAGAAATAAAATTGTACAACGTATTTGTTGATACATAATCTGGCGTGGGCTGGATCCAACGACTCTCCCTGGGCCGTTCTTCGTTTTCTCGAGCCCTGAGTAGACCTGTCAACAAAGAGAACCCATCAGGAGTGGACCCGAGGCCGTAGCCCCGGGATCCACCTCCGACGGTCAAGTTAGTATTGATGCGATATAGCATACAAGAATTAGGTTTAGAGTAACTTGTTGTGTTGTGTCCTTCCCAAGAAGGGAATCACAGTCATATATTTATAGGGCATGGAATAGGGTTTAGGCGTAGAGTGGGCCGCTGTCTGCCGGGCCTGGCCCATTCCTGGCCCAGTCCAGATTATACGTCCACAGTATTCAACTATGATGATTCGTTGTTTTCTTGTTTTTAAGAAGTATAATGGTTAAAGAACTTATTTATAAACAGTGTGTTATGTTTTAAAAGTCAATGTTGCCATTTGAAAATAATGTGTTAAGATAGTTAGTCTACACTATCAATAGCTTGCCACTTGACAAAGAGTTTTGCAAGAGACTTAGTGCACAAGTCGGTGTTAGGGAATTAAAAAGCCCATTTAAATTCTCTAATCGTGAGATACCTAATTCCTTTCTAATACAACGTTAGAAGCTGAATTCAATGTGGAAAGCTCACACTTAGATATTGGAACACATGTTATATTTTCCCAAGGTATGTGTTCGGACCTGCAAGATAAAGAGGTTGAAGTTTATCTTCTTAATAGTTCTTTTGAAAAATTGCAATGCAGGAGCAAGATTAAAAAGAACTACTTATGTGAATATGAAGTTTTGCCGCTTCAAGAAGCTTGGACTTGGCTTTCTATATGCTCATAAATGGATATGGACGCATGGCATGTAAAGCGTCAAGTACAAACATTGGAGAAATGTAGTAACTATATTATCTTCGAGTATTCAAATGAACTTAAGGGTTCAATCCTTAGCGACACCCCGATTTTCGAATATTTGAAATGCGTAATATACTAAGTGAAAATTCAATCGTTGCGGCATTTTTATCTATGCATGAGTTTGATTTGTTTTAATAATTGGTAAATCAAGGATCACACTAAAATGAGGGAGGATTGTTGGTGATTCACCCGAGACCAAATGGATTTCAAAGTTAAGTTATAATACGAGTTTGGAGGTGAAGGGTGCATGTTTGTATAAACTATTAACTTGATTTCGGGTACAATTAATGGTAAAGGTTGTTAATGTAAGTCAAGGGGCATATAGTGACAGAATTCGTGTAGTCACGAAATTGTCCATACACATCTCTTTAATGGTTGCCGTTAGCGACAGTTTTTTCTGTTACAAAACTGTTGCTGGAAATAGTTAAAGGGCGTGTTGTGACTTTTCACCAAAGGGTGTGACTTTTCACCAAGAGTCACACTTTTTCCCTACAACCACCATTTAGTTTATATATGTAAACATAATTTGGTCTTCAGGATGAACACATATCATATCAACAACAAATACAACAAAGTAATCAATGTTTTTGCTCTTTTTCTTGTGCCTAGAATTAGAGTGTGTTCTTGTATCTCAATACAAATTTCGCGTAACTCAAAGCACAATAGGGTCGAAATATTGTATTAGGAAAGTGGACTCTATACACGATTTAAAAATTATCCGATCAATCTTTCATTATCAAGACCCTAATACCAACAATATATTAAGCCTGTATACCGCTTATAATAAGATAATATATATCATTCTTATCGAAGTGTCGTTATTTGCATTAATAAAATTATTATTATAATGTTTTGTTGGAGCAGTGTTTATACTTTACACCCACCAAAATCCAATCCATGTTTTCCCCGAAACAACATTTAACATTGAATCGAAAAACATATACGGAACTATGACACGTCTTACAAAATACATGTATTCCAAATATTGATAAATCTCAAAAAGAACATTGTAATGGGCTAATGAGCTTTTTTTAATAATCTTATTTATTCCGCTTTATTTCTGACTTATGAGCTTTTTTACAACTTAGAATTGGAACTTAAGCTCACACTAAATAAACCAAACATAATACGGAGTAAGCCAAAACCAACACTCCCTTCATCTGAGACCAAATTGCACAGAATTGTTGGAAAATTTAGTGCACTTGAGGGATCAGTTCATTCCTAGTAATGGGTCAGGAGGTACGGAGTGTACACCCATAAGGTCCCTGAACACCCTGTCTCAGATAGTGGTTAAGTGTTATTCAGTGTATGATGAATTTCAGTGAGTTCACTCTTCAGTGAGTGACACTCTGGACTGAATGGTATTCATCAGGCTGTTGAGTTTGGCTTTGTACTCTATGATTAATAAGCTGAAGGATCTCATCAGGGAGTGGTGTCGTCAGAGAGTTCATGTCAACAGTAAGTGAACCTATCAGTGACCACACTCAGGGAGCAACCCTTTCAGGGACTAGCACATCTGTGAGTACAACTCACTAGACTGAATCATAACTAACTTGTAACGGTTTTTACCTATTCAAGTGGCAGTTTAACTGCATTAATGACCACGTTTAATTGGTCGTGTAACCACTAATATTGGTTTAGAATGCGACGTGATTTTTCAATTTAGAAAGATAAATTAATGCAAGTTGGATAAATGATCCAGAAGACAAAGAATCTACATGCGATGGTTAATACGCTTGGTGGGGAGTTTTGTCTTGTGGGATCAAAAGAAATAAAATTGTACAACGTATTCAACTATGATGATTCGTTGTTTTCTTGTTTTTAAGAAGTATAATGGTTAAAGAACTTATTTATAAACATTGTGTTATGTTTTAAAAGTCAATGTTGCCATTTGAAAATAATGTGTTAAGATAGTTAGTCTACACTATCAATAGCTTACCACTTGACAAAGAGTTTTGCAAGAGACTTAGTGCACAAGTCGGTGTTAGGGAATTAAAAAGCCCATTTAAATTCTCTAATGGTGAGATACCCAATTCCTTTCTAATACAACGTTAGAAGCTGAATTCAATGTGGAAAGCTCACACTTAGATATTGGAACACAAGTTATATTTTCCCAAGGTATATGTTCGGACCTGCAAGATAAAGAGGTTGAAGTTTATCTTCTTAATAGTTCTTTTGAAAAATTGCGATGCAGGAGCAAGATTAAAAAGAACTACTTATGTGAATATGAAGTTTTGCCGCTTCAAGAAGCATGGACTTGGCTTTCTATATGCTCATAAATGGATATGGACGCATGGCATGTAAAGCGTCAAGTACAAACATTGGAGAAATGTAGTAACTATATTATCTTCGAGTATTCAAACGAACTGAAGGGTTCAATCCTTAGCGACACCCCGATTTTCGAATATGTGAAATGCGTAATATACTAAGTGAAAATTCAATCGTTGCAGCATTTTTATCTATGCATGAGTTTGATTTGTTTTAATAATTGGGAAATCAAGGATCACACTAAAATGAGGGAGGATTGTTGGTGATTCACCCGAGACCAAATGGATTTCAAAGTTAAGTTATAATACGAGTTTGGAGGTGTGGGGTGCATGTTTGTATAAACTATTAACTTGATTTCGGGTACAATTAATGGTAAAGGTTGTTAATGTAAGTCAAGGGGCATATAGTGACAGAATTCGTGTAGTCACGAAATTGTCCATACACATCTCTTTAATGGTTGCCGTTAGCGACAGTTTTTTCTGTTACAAAACTGTTGCTGGAAATAGTTAAAGGGCGTGTTGTGACTTTTCACCAAAGGGTGTGACTTTTCACCAAGAGTCACACTTTTTCCCTACAACCACCATTTAGTTTATATATGTAAACATAATTTGGTCTTCAGGATGAACACATATCATATCAACAACAAATACAACAAAGTAATCAATGTTTTTGCTCTTTTTCTTGTGCCTAGAATTAGAGTGTGTTCTTGTATCTCAATACAAATTTCGCGTAACTCAAAGCACAATAGGGTCGAAATATTGTATTAGGAAAGTGGACTCTATACACGATTTAAAAATTATCCGATCAATCTTTCATTATCAAGACCCTAATACCAACAATATATTAAGCCTGTATACCGCTTATAATAAGATAATATATATCATTCTTATCGAAGTGTCGTTATTTGCATTAATAAAATTATTATTATAATGTTTTGTTGGAGCAGTGTTTATACTTTACACCCACCAAAATCCAATCCATGTTTTCCCCGAAACAACATTTAACATTGAATCGAAAAACATATACGGAACTATGACACGTCTTACAAAATACATGTATTCCAAATATTGATAAATCTCAAAAAGAACATTGTAATGGGCTAATGAGCTTTTTTTAATAATCTTATTTATTCCGCTTTATTTCTGACTTATGAGCTTTTTTACAACTTAGAATTGGAACTTAAGCTCACACTAAATAAACCAAACATAATACGGAGTAAGCCAAAACCAACACTCCCTTCATCTGAGACCAAATTGCACAGAATTGTTGGAAAATTTAGTGCACTTGAGGGATCAGTTCATTCATAGTAATGGGTCAGGAGGTACGGAGTGTACACCCATAAGGTCCCTGAACACCCTGTCTCAGATAGTGGTTAAGTGTTATTCAGTGTATGATGAATTTCAGTGAGTTCACTCTTCAGTGAGTGACACTCTGGACTGAATGGTATTCATCAAGCTGTTGAGTTTGGCTTTGTACTCTATGATTAATAAGCTGAAGGATCTCATCAGGGAGTGGTGTCGTCAGAGAGTTCATGTCAACAGTAAGTGAACCTATCAGTGACCACACTCAGGGAGCAACCCTTTCAGGGACTAGCACATCTGTGAGTACAACTCACTAGACTGAATCATAACTAACTTGTAACGGTTTTTACCTATTCAAGTGGCAGTTTAACTGCATTAATGACCACGTTTAATTGGTCGTGTAACCACTAATACCTATCATTATGGAGGCTAATTATGAGAGATTAATGAGCCGTTAATCACTCATGAATTCCATTGACTAGGGTTGAGTGATCTTACCTATAAATAGGAGATCAAACACAACTGCATGGGACATAGAACATACGAACTAAACACTTGAACGAAAAAGGGTTATTGATTTGTGCCTAATTCAATAACAAACATTTGGTCTTATCCCAAGTAGATATTCGTGATACCCAGGCATTCGGGTCGAATAGTTTACTTTGGAAAGTGATAACACGATTCCAAGTGATATCCGGTAACCTTAATTGGTACGTAGTTAGGTCATTGATTATCTTCACCCTGTTCTGGGCTATTACCAACCAAGAAGAATTAGCGATAGTAAGTTGATCATTTCATTGAAGGCGCATAAGCTAAGGATTAACCTAGGTATAAAACTAACTCCCAAGATACTGACCGCAATCCACAATGACATCCGGATTTAATGTAGCTCCGCTGCTCTATCCCGCCTTCTCGATGGCCTTCCAAGACATCTAATCCATCAACAACCTGACCAAAAATAGCATGTCCAAAGAGTGATAATGCAGATCAAACAGACCAATATTTTTTGCTGGAGTAGAAAGAAAGAACTCAAACATCACAACCAATAGCGATTCTTTTATTTTAAAACCCGTCTACAAGTTTTAGGTAGCAGGCATTAGACCAAATTGCTGTTTTGCACTTAAGGCATTACATTGGACAATATAGCAATTGTCTCTCCTGACTTTTTGTGTCGGCCTAAAGATTATAAAGGGAATAAAGAAATGTTACAAGGTAAACGTGTTCCTTACTAACTTACGAATGTGCTGCTAATAACTTACAATGTTAAAAAGTAAACACGTTCCTTACTCCATAAAGATAAAAACATTAATATCGCCAATACGATTTTTCAATTAATCATAATAGTTATTAATGTGTATCAGAACAGATAAATTAGTGTCAATGACTCTGCACACACCAGTTATCAGAACAGAATTTGAGTATATAAATCAAGAAAACAAACTCAGCCATGACAACTATTATCTATTCTAAAATACACTACAACAAAGCAATTGTAGCATTAACACTATAACTAAGCACGTAAATCATACCCAAAACACAAAGCATAATCACACATTGGCAAAGGATGCAATGTACTCAAAGCTGCTTTTGAATTGGCTCTCCGATCCTAAATTAACGAGTGTGTGGAGAGTCTTTGACACAATCTTGTATTGTACAACCTTTTCAGATAACTTCATGGGCTAATGGCCTCTAAATGTATCATAGTTGTTATCATTCCTTCTATATGTATCGAACAATTTTTTTTTGCTATTATGTGTACTAAACTTGATTTTTTGGGCATTTTTGTATACTTTATTACCATTTTGCCCCTCCTATGTTAATAAAATGAGGGGCAAAATGGTCATAAAGTACACAAAAATGCCCAAAAAATCAAGTTTAGTACACATAATAGCAAAAAAATCAATTCAATACATATAAAAGGAATAAGTGACAATTATGATACATTTTTGTGCCATTAGCCTTAACTTCATCACTATAAAAGAATCTGCTTCCCTTTCTCCCAAAACAATACAATGAACATTTGATTTGATACTCCACCTTTCTGGTAATGGCACTCTAATGTCATCAAGATTAACAATGTACTTCTCCGAGCATTCAGAACACTCATTCCTCATCTCATAAACATACAACTCTTTACCGGGTATAATCCCTTTACCCAAAAAAACATACAACTCTTTTGAGTCAGAATTACCCCTACAAAGAAGAAGCAAACAGCCACGCGACTCGAACAACTTATAATCACGATAATCCATCCCATCTAAGGTTAAAGGGGTTTTTAAGGTTTTTAAATCCAGACCATCATTCAATTTATCTAACTTGATATGCAAAGCCGGCCCACTATTAGTTACCCAATGAATGGCATCATTCCAATATACTCCATCTTGAAAACACTTAAAAATTTTGACGTGAAACCAATCCCTACAAACACTCCAAACACCCATTTCTGAAGAGTATGTACTTTAACCCAAAACCCAGGAATTTTATTAAGTAATTAGTTCAGCATGAATGACTTTATAGTGAGGTGATTTAGTAGGATCAAATGCCATTCTCATACCACCAATACCAGAATCTTTATCAAATGTCACATTAGGGGGTTCTGGAATCATCTTAAACATACACTTAATAGACGGATTGTATACATATAATCTCTTATATGCTAACTGCCGGCATAGAAGCAAACCATTGCACGAATGCAAAATCTCAAGATTACCAGGTGGTGCCTTATGACCAAAAGCAAACCCTGTGGCACTCGGAATGCGGATATCCAACGGCATAAAATCATAATTAGATAACAGACTACAAGGGGGGTCGAGTTTTCGGGTGAGGCTAAGAGTGAAATTTGGGGATTTAATAATAGAAAGCCATTGTTTGGATATGGATTTAAATAAAAGAAGTGAGAGTATTGGTAACCTGACTAAGATTTTGATCAAAAGGTCTTCATTGGAGATGACTGAGTGTACGGATTCCGAATGCTTTTTGGATGGCCTGACGATGATTATATGTGTTTAATATGATTAATAGATTATATATTCCAACAGTTGATATATTGTATAAAGGGCAAATGGTTGATAGATGACATAAAGAGAAAGGGTTGATAAATAACATAAAAAACAAAGGGTTGATAAACCAACCTGAGTATCTCCGTCAAGTTTTTTTCTATACAACAAAGCATCCCACTTTTCAGCCGAATTACGAGCTGACCGTGTAATGAATGGCACTGTCTTCCCATTTAGAGTAATTAATGACTGCTACAAACCAGTTTCACTTTCCACAGCATCTGTCGAAAGATATATGACGGGTATATTGGCTCTTTCAACAAGCCGACTAATACATTTTGAGCTTGAGGAATTGGGAAAAAGCCGCTTGGATTCTTGGCATTGCTGGAAGAAACATGTGAAATTGGTCATGCAACATGTATCTAAAATAATCTTGTTCTCTACTAGTGAACACAAACAAAACACTACATATCATCAAACATATTCTTTTCTATTTTATTCGGAAAATGATATTTCTGAAACACTCCCACTTTTGTGAACTAAACCAACCCTTCTATGCACTATTTTATGCACATAATCAACCCTTTTTTGCACTAGTTTTTGCACTTTCCAAATTTTGCCAAACACGACGCAAAAATGCAGCAGAACATTTAAGACCTGAAAGTAACTTCCATTCCATCTTAAAACACTGTTAAAACACATACACGCTTATGAGAATGTTTAGCATCCACAATTACACTATATTAACCAGTCGTGTACCAAAAGTAATCCCATTCACAGCCATTATATTTACATGAATAAATTAGATGATTAAAGAAAAAGGGATTAGGTTGAGAAAAAATATACGACTGATGTGGGAGAGGGAAGAAGAAACGAACGTAAGATATAGATAAATTTGGAGAGGATCATGGCACTTGATACCATATCGAAGTATACTTTGACTCCCTTATTCATTAACTCATAATTACGATATATAATCCTTTGAGGATTATTCTATAACCCAAAACACAATATAGGTTAGGCCTATCAATAAATATCAAAAGCAAGGCTTGTACAAACAAACTATACGTCTAACAGCATACTAAGGGTGAGCATCGGTCCAGGACCGGACCGAGGACCGAATTAGCCAAAAAGCCAAGACCGAGGACCGGACCGAATGTGGTCGGTCTGGTCCGGTCTCGGTCGGTCCGGTCCAACAAGGCCAAATAATCGGTTTGTGGTCCGGACCGAACCGGACCGAGGACCGAATTAGCAAAAAACCAAGCCGAGTACCGGACCGAATGTGGTCGGTCCGGTCTCGGTCGGTCCAGTCAATTCGGGTCGTTTGCTCAGCGCTATCTAACACACACCACCTCCTTTTTTGAAACTCTTCATCTTGAATATCAGTTAAAGATCCATCTCATGATCTCACTAGCTACTTCAGATCTTAGAAAATATACTACAAAACAAACCAAATCAAACCTCTATACTACATATGCTCTCAGCCTCTCACTTCTTAACACAATCACTTGTTCCAAAATGGATTCTCACTCTAAAACAACGGTTGCTTTCTTTTTGGCTCTTATTGTTCTTGGTTCATGGACTGATGATGTTCAAGCGAGGTTTCTCCTATCAAACATTGCAGATATAGCTTCTACGTCTTTGTCTTCAGAGACTCTTTAAAGGTTTACATGACACCAAAAGGGAACCTTTCATGAAGGTGAAAACAAGTTTCAAGAGGATACCACCAAGTAGATCAAATCCCATACACGATTAGTAACGTCACTTATGTATTCACACAAACAATACATATTTATCAACACAAGTAGCTCTCTCTGTCCTTTTTTTTTTTTTTTTTTTTAATTGCCACCATTTTTTATTTTTTTTTTTTTTTGTTGCCACCATCATGTGTGGTTAACGTCAAAGATTCATGTTGATTCTTTCATGAAGCTTTCAAGTTCTCCGTATGATATATTCTAGCTTCTTTTATCTTATGTGGTGAGAACAAAGTGCATAAATACTCATTAAAAACTGGAAATTGCAAGAATATCAATGATTTTCCTCATGTTTGTCCCAATGGTTCTTGTTTCATTACGATTTCGAGATAACTAAGGTAAAATCAACTTACATACATCTCCACCAAAAAAAATTATAAATAACTAAGGATAATAAAGTAATGATCTCGACTTAATACGATTTCGAGAACACAAGTAGTGCAAGTCTAGGAAATGCTGCAACACCTTTATCAGGTGGCCATGAAAAGAAGATCTACATGAATTTATGATCAATGTACGCCATGATCATTTCCATGAAGCCCTGCTCCGTATGTTCGATTACCTTCTAGCAATAATATCATTGGCCTCCTTCCGCTCGGCATTGGCCCGGTCTGTCAATCTTTCGTCACGAACCCCTCTACGGGCGTCTGTGGTAGCCAAATACCTCTCATACTTCGCCTGCCTCTACAGTCTCTGACTCCGTCCTCTCAAAAACCTCGCAGATAACCATGTTTGACTGCACCACATCATCCCCAATCTCTATCTGAGCAACAACATCCGAATTAATATAAGTCAGTTTATTATAAGAGTAGCATTACAATCGTGATCTAGACATTTACACAAGTTGAAGAAATAAAGTTCATCGCCAACAAAAGGAATGTTAACCAAATTTTAAATGATATATAACATAACAACAACAATCGGGTTAAGATAACATAACTTTTAAGCATATTAGATCACTAACCAATGTTATAACTCAAGTACCTGAAACATGACAGTAATAGGTACCCAGGATCTCCAACATACTCAGCAATTTGCTCTAACTTAAGTTTTAGTAATGCCAAAGAAGTGCAGTCTCAACTGTCCAAAACTCACTCCTGTAACAAGTAGTTTGAACCTAGAAGATCCAAAATCTCGCACTTTTCCATATACCAATCTCTTCCTTTTAACTCTTTATCAAATAACTAATTAACTACAGCTCTAGAGTAACTATTAAAGCAAGAATTGGTCTATTTTGACCCCTTTTACACTACATTTTATTATTATCATAAGTTGCCTCATCTTTAAAGTTGTGAAGATGGAAGAATCAACGTTTTTTTTGCCACAATCCCATCTCTTCTTGATTGTTAATTTGTTGATAACCTTTTAAATCATAAGTAGTACCATCAGGTACTTCGCAGTAGAAATAGTAGTAATTGCGATTGTCACACATACCCGGATCAATTTTGTTCTCATTGATTACTAGAGCCGGATGTTTGCCAAACAAGTCTATTCGTGCCAATCTTCCGTCTGTGCTAAACCTTTCATGTTGATGTAGTTTAATCAAAGATTTGAGTAAACTTTCATCCGTAATGTGAAAACATAACCAGCGGGAAGATCTTCGTTACGGTCGTTAGATGATGAACCTTGCGCCGCCATTGTGGGGGTGTCGGTGACAATGAAGATCCGAAGATCGGGAAAAAGCTTAGGGTTATATTAAATAGAATAAAAACCCAATACATAGTATAACAAATAAAGAAGAAAACTTGTGTTATTAAGCTCATTTTATCGTAATTACATATAATTAACTTGTGCTATTTGTAAAAAAGTAAAAGAAAACCAAAACCTGGCAGGGTCTCAAGAATCGGATTGACCCGGGTTGTCTTAAACCCTGGTTTTTGAAAATCAAAGACGTGGTTTAATTTGACCTGTTTTCTTAACTGGAATTGGTTCCCGGACGGCTCAAACATGGTTTCAAAACATTGGTTATAAGTATGAGTAAGCTGGAAGTTAAGTTTAATAACCGACAATTAAATTTAATCCCTAAGGTATAATAGTTCTTAGTCTTCTAAAGAAGAGCTAGACCAGAAGAAGAAAAAAAAAAACAACAATGTGACTATAGATTTATAAAAACATATACAAATAATAATACTTTGGGCAGATTCAATGCATCAGTCAACGCATCTTTATTACCATTACCTTGTTTAATATTGTACTATAGTAGTATACGAGGCATGCAGAATCCGTGCTACGCACGGGGTAAGAATCTAATTGTTAATCGTGTATTTTTTTTGTATATTGGCGAGTATATACTTAATTATTGTTTAGTATGTTGTATAAAATGTTTTAACTTTCTTGTATAAAAATTTAAAAGTGTTTGATGTTGTTTTGGTTTTGTGGTGTTGTATTTTATCTATGGGCTTTTGGTTATTAAGTTGTGATGGCTTTGTTTCTTTTGACCTATTACTTATTTGCATGATAAAAACAATGGCTTTGTTTCTTTTAGTTTATTACTTAGCCCTACAATACTTATCCATTAGATGGATTTTGCATGGTCATATGAAACACACGGGGTCTATCTAATTGGTCATAGTTTAATGTGCATTAAATATTTGTTTTATTAAGTTTGTAAGTTAAAGTTTGTGTAATAATGTATATATAATAATGCCACTCATTTCATCTCTAAACATAAGATAACTATAACCATGCTACGTATTTAGCTTACCCATAAAAAAGTAATTGGTCCTTTTTTGTTTTGTAACCAATATTTATCCTTATGATTATTCATCCTCTAGGCTGGTAATATAACCATCAATGACATTGCATATGCAAATAAAATAATGATTTCCTACATAGAGACAAACTCGATGTGCATAAGCGGTTGAAAACCNTTTTTTTTTTTTTTTTTTGCCACAATCCCATCTCTTCTTGATTGTTAATTTGTTGATAACCTTTTAAATCATAAGTAGTACCATCAGGTACTTCGGAGTAGAAATAGTAGTAATTGCGATTGTCACACATACCCGGATCAATTTTGTTCTCATTGATTACTAGAGCCGGATGTTTGCCAAACAAGTCTATTCGTGCCAATCTTCCGTCTGTGCTAAACCTTTCATGTTGATGTAGTTTAATCAAAGATTTGAGTAAACTTTCATCCGTAATTGTGAAAACATAACCAGCGGGAAGATCTTTGTTACGGTCGTTAGATGATGAACCTTGCGCCGCCATTGTGGGGTGTCTGTAACAATGAAGATCCGAAGATCAGGAAAAAGCTTAGGGTTATATTAAATAGAATAAAAACCCAATACATAGTATAACAAATAAAGAAGAAAACTTGTGTTATTAAGCTCATTTTATCGTAATTACATATAATTAACTTGTGTTATTTGTAAAAAAGTAAAAGAAAACCAAAACCTGGCAGGGTCTCAAGAATCGGATTGACCCGGGTTGTCTTAAACCCTGGTTTTGAAAATCAAAGACGTGGTTTAATTTGACCTGTTTTCTTAACTGGAATTGGTTCCCGGACGGCTCAAACATGGTTTCAAAACATTGGTTATAAGTATGAGTAAGCTGGAAGTTAAGTTTAATAACCGACAATTAAATTTAATCCCTAAGGTATAATAGTTCTTAGTCTTCTAAAGAAGAGCTAGACCAGAAGAAGAAGAAAAAAAACAACAATGTGACTATAGATTTATAAAAACATATACAAATAATAATACTTTGGGCAGATTCAATGCATCAGTCAACGCATCTTTATTACCATTACCTTGTTTAATACTGTACTATAGTAGTATATATAGCTCACTTTTCTGGTTTTACAAAACAATGAAGTAAAGAATACTTATTAGGGTGTCGTGAGTTATGCATCTCATTATTAATCATTACTTTTGGCGCCTAAATAAACGGCTTAAGAATGTAAACATTTCTGGTAATATAACATCGAGACAATAACCTTACCAGAGAATTTTTATTTGTGTTTGATACTTGTGTCATGGCTCTATATTGAGAGCATTTGGACGAGTTGGAGGTTTGTTTTTTAGAACGGCAATTTTTAACTATCCCACAATACAACAAATTTATCTTATATGTCCTAAGCAGGACTTGAACCACAACCATTTGGTTGTGGAGCTTCTCACACAACATAAGGCTGCTCATCGGGTGAAAACCGGCCGGACCGAGACTGAATCCGGCAAAAAACCTAGACCGAGACCGGACCGAATGTGGTCGATTCGGTCTCGGTCCGGTCGCACCGGACCGGACCGAACCTGACCGAGATCGAAATTATAAAAAACCCTAGACCGAGACCGTACCAAAATGTGGTCGGTCCGGTCCGGTCGGTTTTATCGGTTGGTCCGGTCCATCCGGTCCGTTTGCTCACCCCTATGAGGTACTATTGGGACAAGTTGGAGGTTTAACATGTCTTTACCATTTCACCAATTAGAACAAAATTTTGCTGTTAAAATTTAAGTCCAAAAGTAAGCAGGAAAGACATAATGTATTTTCTTTTTCATACTATAGCTAAGACAATATCATGTCAACAGCATTTCACATTTTCTTGGCTTCACAATGACAAGTTAAAAAAAAAAAAAAAAAAAAAAAAAAAAAAAAAAAAAAAAAAAATCAAATTTCATACCTAAGGGGCGGGTTGAGAGTGGTTATCATTCCGAGAACGCCTATTCCAACAATAACTCTCATATCTTGGCTTCTGAAATAAAAAAAAAAAATCAGAAACAATAATTAATACTTATGAGCAAGTAAGTAAAACAAGAACCTGATATGTTATTTTTGTGTGAGGTTCGGTTCAAGAACAAAGAAAAACGAGAAGAAAAAACTTGTTTCACAAAATCTTTTGCTATATTAACCATCAAGTAACAATAAAGAAAGAAAGCCTAAGTTTATTACCCGAGATTTGTGTTTGTGGTTGGATATTCCAAAATAAAACAAGGACTTCATGGGTTTTTTTGATTTGGTTCGTGTCTTGTTTTTGGGGTAGTCGAGTAACAAGAACAAAGAAATGAAGGGGGTATAAAAAGGAGGAGATGTGGGGTTGGGGATACAAGTGGTGTGATCCGTGAGGTGTGATGTGATTGGTTGAGATAAATGATGGACGGTTGTGATTGGTTTGAAAGGGTTGATGCGGATGGTGTGTTTGTTTGATGGGAGTTGTGTTTCTTTTGTGAGTGTGTTTACCAGTTGTAAGCAGGAATGGCAAAGCTATAGCACATTAAATAAAACTTAAATTATTGTGTATATGTTCATTTTTTTGAAGTATGAAGGGTCTACATAGCAATTTTGCAATTAATAGTAATTACAGGCTGCAACTCAAGATGTTCATATAATCCGGTTCTGTTACCCTCGTTTTTAGTTTTGTAATGTTAAATGATGTCGATATGGTGTTCTCTTTTTTTCTATTTTGAACAAAGTCGATATGGTGTTCAAAAAATAAAAATATTTTTATACCATCTTATCCAATCCACATCCTACCTATTTCAACATGTGATGATAACTCATGTGACCCGACACTTTGCCACCTCTGTGTTTGCCAAATTGAGTTTCCTAATTAGATTAAATGGTATTGTTTCCAGGTGATTCTGCTAGTTTAGGCAACCGATTGCTCAGTAAAATCAGCTTTGTCTACGATTATTAAAGATGCAAACCATCCATAAAGAAAGGCCTAACGCTTCTTCTAGCAAATTAGCGAGTATCATAATCCTTATTAACTTTAAACTTTCATTCGTCAAAAATCTATTAAGATATGTATGTTATGAAGATGAACATTGTGTCAGCATAAAGTGTATAAAACTGTTTTGTCATGTGGTTAAAAGTAAAAACTACTATGTAACCAGATAACTCAAGGGTATACGCACATGCTTTCAAGTCACCAAGATCGCCCTTACTCTCTAATAAACAACGGTTGGAAAATGCACGTGTCATTCGTTTAAGTGACCCATTCTTAGACACATATTTCCAAACGTTTTGAGGCAAATGAATTCGACAATTTAATATTTTCAAACGTTAAATAAATTGAAGCAGTTTCGAAAAGTAACTGTTGCTCTTTTTCATTTTGTCTCTATAAAAACTCACCTTCACTATATAACTTTTCTCGAATATGTCAAAAGGAAAACATATTATAGTGAACTCATATAAAGTTGCACAACGTTATGCATTTCCACCTTTATCCAAAAAAGAAGTTACAACTTAACAATAATTTATGTAAATGAATTCAATAAGTTATTTTTTCTATAATGCACTTTTTAAGTTCACACCCATGATACACTCTTACTCACCCTAATTTCTTGCTTCATAATTGTCCAATATGTGATGCTGGTTGGTTTGTGTAGGAAGATTGTGTTTCATTTAGTGTTTGCTTTAGCGTGAGCTATTTGGCTTTGGTGCCTATCTTGTGTTAATGGTGATACTAGAAACCTATATGAGTAGACCATTGATGCAAGTGTAAATGTTTGTATGAAAATGGGACTGCCTTCTTTATGTTATCATTAATTTTAACCTCATTTATAGCCTTTAAGAGTTGGTGGTTAAAACCATACCAAATGCTATGACATTAGTTTTCACTTTTGAGAACTCAAAGTCTATAAGCTTGCTTACCTTTATAAATACTAAC
Source organism: Artemisia annua (assembly GCA_014162995.1). Classification (NCBI taxonomy): domain Eukaryota; kingdom Viridiplantae; phylum Streptophyta; class Magnoliopsida; order Asterales; family Asteraceae; genus Artemisia; species Artemisia annua. The sequence goes on from LBNU01003430.1 coordinate 125,466, forward strand.
TTTGTCTCAAAATTATTGAGTGCAAACAAAAAGTTTATATTAAAATGACACATTCATGTGTGCTACTATAAAATTTTGTATTTGGCTTTGTTTGATTGCAAAACCATTATTTTTAAACATGAGACCATCTTTAAGGTAGACACCAATCTTCAAATTTGACGTTTTGGGTTGATAGCCTATCTTAAAACACGGCATCAAATTAGTGTATAAATTTGATTTAATGTTAAATCTTTGCACCCATACCTTTGAACTATAAAAAAGATACAAAAACTATAAAAACTTCTCTGCAACTAAACGTACCCACTATACAATCTTAAAATACTTTGTTTCTTTATGAATTTTGATAAAAAGTTTATATGACCCTATGGTTAATACTTCATAACAAAATGTGCGTTATATGTGAAAAGTCTGTATGACCCTATGCTTTATGTTTCATTTTTAAGTTCACACCCATGATACACTGTTACTCACCCTAATCTCTAGCTTCATAATTGTCCATATGTAATGCTGGTTGGTTTGTGCAGGGAGATTGTGTGTCATTTAATGTTTCTTTGGCGTGAGCTATTGGCTTTGGTGTCTATCTTGTGTTAATGGTGGTACTAGCAACCTATGTGGGTAGACTAGTGTAAATGTTGATCACTTGTTGTACGGAAACAGGACTGCGTTCTTTGTGTCATCACTTGCTTTCTTTATCTTTAACTTCACTCATTTACTTTAGCAGTGGGTGGTTGAACCATACCAAATGCTCTGACATTAGTTTTAAAGTTCAAATTTGAGAACAAAAGCTATCAATGAAATTAACAAATGACTATTTGTCTCAAAGTTTTTGATTGCAAACATAAGACCATCTTTACAGCATGCACCAATCTTCAAATTTGACGTTTCGGTTTTGATAGCCTATCTTCAAACACAGCATCAAATTAGTGTATAAGGATATCCTATTTAAAGTTTATATAAGGAGATCCAAAAAAACGTTTTTAAAAAACTTTATATTTTAACTCCATCAACGGTCAGTGTTTACGTTTGGAAACAAGCATTTAGAAGTGTTTAAGAGCGACTAGCGGTAATCATTTTTTAGATGAAAAGCTTGTTTGGCAACATCTCAACAAGCGTTTAAATATTTTTTAATTGCTCCAATCTAAAATGCTTATTGAATAAGCATTTCAGAATTGCTCCAAGCATTTGGTTTATGAAATTACATATATACCCTCATTTATTTATCTAGTTTTATTTCATTTTGTATATATTTGTAAAGAATGTTAATAAGATGGTTCAAGATCCTCTTAAGTTAGAGTTAAACATGATTGATCATGTTGGTTATATTGTGAGAGTGAATGAATAAGTGGACCTATAATATTTATTAAAAAAAATATATTTTATGTATTTATCTTATTTATGATCGGTGAACATAATATATCATGTTTGACTCAACTTGAGAGGATTCTAATCCTAATAAGATACACATGATTCATGAAATCAACTTAATTACTCTTACAACTAACCTGACCCAACTCAATTTAAAAGTACCATAAACCAAACTACATACAATTCAGACATTATAAATAATAACTTTATTATTTGTTTAGTTTTTTATTTTATTTTAATGTGTATATGCACTTTTTGTAATTTTGCACTTTATAATTACAACAACAACTACGTTACTAAACATTTTTTTTTAAACAAACTGCTACTGTTAAGTGTTAACTGCTACTGGTTACTGCCTTACTGCTATTGATATGTGTCGCCAAACATTGCCAATTATGTGCTATTAAACTCCCATATTATGTACAACGTGATATTAATAGGTTAAATTTAAACAACAAAATCAACCTTAACACCCGTGAGTCAGTTAAACAAAGTTAAATATAATCTTTCCTCCAAAAAAAATCTTTACAAATTATTAATCAATATTATACACAATAAAAAAAGTTTATATAAAAACTCGTACATATTTATTATTTATACTTATCACAATTATAAAACATTAAACACGAACTAATTCTTATATTAATAGGTTAAAAAATAAAAATAAATAAATAAATAAATAAACTAAAATTTTAAAATAAATTTAATTCACGTGAAACCATTAAAAAAAAAAGTCGATGACTCTCCAAATGCCTTATTCCATGTAACCTCTACAATCATAAGTGCCTCAATGAATACATGAACACTTCGCATGCCCCTCATAAACATGGACGCTTGACATAGACGTGGCATTAATCTTTATTCTCGCATGGCTACATTTTTCACTTCTAAAAACTATGTCATCAATGCTCCTCAAAAAATTGGTGTCATTAATACTCCCCCTTAAATTTTAGGACTCAATCTTATATGTTTATAGATATAGCTCACTTTTCTGGTTTTACAAAACAATGAAGTAAAGAATACTTATTAGGGTGTCGTGAGTTATGCATCTCATTATTAATCATTACTTTTGGCGCCTAAATAAACGGCTTAAGAATGTAAACATTTCTGGTAATACAACATCGAGACAATAACCTTACCGGAGAATTTTTATTTGTGTTTGATACTTGTGTCATGGCTCTATATTGAGAGCATTTGGACAAGTTGGAGGTTTGTTTTTTAGAACGGCAATTTTTAACTATCCCACAATACAACAAATATATCTTATATGTCCTAAGCAGGACTTGAACCACAACCATTTGGTTGTGGAGCTTCTCACACAACATGAGGTACTAAGGCTGCTCATCGGGTGAAAACCGGCCGGACCGAGACTGAATCCGGCAAAAAACCTAGACCGAGACCGGACCGAATGTGGTCGGTTCGGTCTCGGTCCGGTCCGGCACCGGACCAGACCGAACCTGACCGAGATCGAAATTATAAAAAACCCTAGACCGAGACCGTACCAAAATGTGGTCGGTCCGGTCCGGTCGGTTTTATCGGTTGGTCCGGTCCATCCGGTCCGTTTGCTCACCCCTATGAGGTACTATTGGGACAAGTTGGAGGTTTAACATGTCTTTACCATTTCACCAATTAGAACAAAATTTTGCTGTTAAAATTTAAGTCCAAAAGTAAGCAGGAAAGACATAATGTATTTTCTTTTTCATACTATAGCTAAGACAATATCATGTCAACAGCATTTCACATTTTCTTGGCTTCACAATGACAA
>LBNU01003430.1:138983-168715 GCA_014162995.1 Artemisia annua
AAAAAAAAAAAAAAAAAAAAAAAAAAAAAAAAAAAAAAAAAAAAAAAAAAAAAAAAAAAAAAAAAAGAACTTGATAGGTTTTTTGTGAGCCTAAGTTTATTACCCAAGATCTGCTTTTGTGGTTGGATTTTCCAAAACAAACCCGAACAAACAAAGACTTCATGGGTGTTTTGATTTTTTATTTTTATTTTTTATTATTATTATTTTTTTGGTTCATGTGGAACTGGGTGTGCAGGTGGGTGCATTTATAGTGGTAGGTGGGAGTTTGTGCTTTTTTAAGGGGTGTTGTGATCGTTGGATTAAAAGAGTGTGGGTGAAGGAGGGCCGTTGGATTGTGATCCGTGTGATGGAAATAGAGTGTTGTCATTGGTGGGGTTGTGTAAGTGCGGATTAAAGCTTAGTGAATATGATAAGTGTTCCTGTATGCACTATTGACTCAACGAAGGAGGGTAGAATTTACAGATTTGAACAACCAAATGATCTGAAATGAGAGTTCTGTAAAGAAGTGAGTGGCCTGATAAATGCGCAACCCTCGGAGACCTAGTTTTATCACGAGACTGCAGATGCTTGAATGGTTCTAGAGATCTGTACTTGTCAACAATTTGAAGAAACCAAAACGGGTTTTCAGTGTACAACTTGTGAGTGAATGAAATTTGGGTTTTGACCGAATAAACTAGATCACCAAACCAGTGTGACTGGAACCGATTATATTCGAATTATTCATACCCATAAGACAGCCCAAGAATAAATTAATGACAGTATACTTCCTACAAAAATTTTAAGCTAATTTTCTTGGGACATCCTATACTTTGTGTTTTAGGTTATATAAAGACATCTGCATTCCATAAGCATTACTGCAATAGACCAAAGAAACTACCTTCTTGCCCTGCACAGGTCTTGTAGTAGACACCACAAAACCAGCATACGCAGGGCGGCAGCAAACAGAGTAAACCACCATAAAACTGTACTAGCCTCCCACAAACCACCACCGTCTAACCAGTCAACGCAGATCCAAATGACTTTGACCACCACACCATACTCTAACTTTTAAGAAGTATATTACAAAATGCTACAACCTGAGACATGAAGGCATTCCTAATTATCGCACAATAACAATTAATATGTTATTTAGAACGAGTATAAAGAGGCGACTTGGATATTGTAAGTTTGTTGCTTGAAGTGTAAAAACTTCAATACATAAACAAACTGTATATTTGTTTAATCTCTCAAAAACAGGGAAAAGACTAAAATCTGTGTGAAGTTAAGATCCAAGGTAAGGTTCCTTTATTTGGTAGAGAATAACGGAACTGGAACTTCTTTCAGACAGAATTCACAAAACAAACACGCAGACGACAAAGGTATACTTGTACACCAACAATTGCTTTGAGATACATCCATTTATTGCAAAGAGAATCCAAAGAAAGTTGCATCCTAGATATTACACAACATGTCAATATGCTACTAAAAAGTTCTCAAATAAAATCTAGTCTAAAAGATACATCACCCGCTAACATTTTCAGCAGAAACATCATTATCATCATAATTTCCTTGTCGTACTTTTGAAATTTCAGATTGCGCTCTATCAAGTATTTGTCTTTTCTGCATTTCCAAATCCCTCTGGAAATCCATCCTCATCTTTTCCAGCTCTATCATCTGCTGTATCTTGCTGTTTTCAATCCTCTCATATATCTTGCTAAACTTATTAATAGAGTCTGCAAGTAATTTGAATGAACTTCCACTGTTTCTGTCTGATACAGACTTTAATTTCTTCGGCGGAAGCAAGTCTGAATCATCATCACCCTCCTGGGACTCTGAATTACCCGCACTATCCCTCGACTCATCCACTCCATTTGTAATGCTTAGAGGAACACTCGGGTTCCTGAAAACATTTTCCCTGGAATCCACTCCTCGTGAAACGCTGCCTGCTTGTTGGATGCTTGAAGACAGTAACATATCCATCTTCTTAAAATATACCCACTTACTATTTACACCTCTGCTTCCGTTTATATTAGCCTTTTCCTTTTTGTACTTTTTCTTCAATGTATCCAAACGGTTTCTACATTGGGAATCCGACCTTTCCATCTTTGAAACCTGAGAAACTCTGTCTGCAACTTCTTGCCATTCTTCCGACCTGAGACTCTTTCTTCCACATTGAAGAAACCTATCACCCCAAGCTTCTAACAAAACAAATGTCTCGTGCTCAGTCCAATCTGTAAGTGTATTCCTTCCACCATAAGAATATTTCCGTCCAGAAGTAGGTGCTGGTGTTACAGGTGGCACTCGAGGGGCAAGTTCGTAACTTAACAACAAGCTCTTGAGTTTTCTCTTCTTAGGATGCCTCTGCATATTAACACTGTTGTTTATCCCATTATTACCGTCATCATCATCCTCATCGTCATCATCAACCCCAATTTGATGAGCAGAACCATTCACTTCATTATCACCAACGTTTCTTTCTTCTTCTGGTTCCTGTTCTTCTTCCTCGTCTTCTACTTCATCGTCGTCTTCATACTTAGTAACCATCTGAGACTGTGTATAAGGTACATTACGAACTAACTCTTTCGGAACCTGCATCGACCCATACCCTTGGTTCGTACCATAATTCACCGCATACTTCGAATCCTCCCTCTCACCATCCATCAAAAACACACCCCACCAACAACGAATCACACTATTTGCCAACAATCAAACTGCACCAATAAATCACAGATTCAAATCACATAATTCACCAACAATCCACAGATCCTAAATATCTAAAACAACAATCAAAGTCATCACTTTTAGTCTTTTACTATAAAAGATCAATTTTTAATTACATCCAGTACAGATACCTCACTCAAACTCACTACCAAATCAAACTCAGTACCAATTAACATATTGTAACCAACCCATCCCACATCGGTAGGAAATAAGACATTTGAGCCCTTATAAGCTTTAATTACACCGAATGCAAATAATTCACTCAAACTAGATAACCAACTTTAGTACTCAAACTATAAAAAACAATAGAAAATTTTCAAAATTTAAACGCTAAATACTTTTAAAAATGATCAAAGTCATGACCTTTACTAAAAAGGATCACACTTTAGTCACACCCAATGCACATATTTCACTCAAACTCCCTAAACAACCCGTTTTAGACTTTTAGTGCTCAATTAACAAATAAGAACAATTCTTAACAGGAAATAATCTGGGACTATTAAACATCAATCAAAGTCATCCTTTACTAATAATAGTTAATTCTGGATAGGAAATAATTAGATCATTGGGAGTAAAAAGAAGCTCGGTGTCGGGGTGAAGAAGGGGTCACCACTGCACCTCTCGGTGACGCCGAGCAAAATTGGTAGGATCGTGGTTAAGGTTTTATATGTGTGTTTTTTTCCCTTTTGCTATCAAATAATAAAAAGAGGCAGTGGTTCGTAGTGATCATTGCGGGTAAAAGTGGTGGGAATATGACGCTGAGGTGACACCACCCACCGCAACGAAATGCTCTTAATAATCCAAAGCTATTAAACAAACAATCAACAATACCCACAAAACAAAAACCCATAATCACTACATATCTTTAACAATTAACTCAATCTAACCATCATTCAATTCCAATTTTCCAAAAAAAAAAAAAAAAAAAAAAAAAAAAACAAACACCACAAAAAAAAAAAAAAAATAAATAAAAACAAAAAAAAAAAAAAAAGTCATCACCTTTACTAAAAAAAATCACATTTTAGTTACACCCAATGCACTAGCTTATTACCTTATTTGTGGGCTTATTAGCTTATGTGATTTCGGCTTATTTTCCAAAATCACATAATAAGCTAATAAGCCCACAAATAATCTTAAAACAAACAACCAATTTAATCAACAAATAACAAATAAAAATCAATTCTTGATAGGAAATAATTAAAATCTAGGCCCAATCAACAATACCCACAAAGCATAAACACATAATCTAAACATTAATTACAAAATCTTGATTAAAAACACAATCTTTATTAAATTTTTTACCTTTATGGGACTAAATTAAGAATCTTTAGTGAATTTGGTACTATTGTAAGCCCTGATTTAGAATTGTGAATTGAATTGGGGATATTTTCAGTGTGTGTGTGTGTGCGCATCGGGAAGTGATGTGTTAGAGTTACGGGTGGATGGGCCCTACTTGTGTTTGGGTCTTATTCACCAATGTGGATGGTCCGAATGGACTTCATTTTTTGTGGTTTTAAACTTTTAATAATTTCATTTTCAAACACATCTAAAATATACTTGTACACTTTTGGGTTGTCCGTGGGCAGGGGCGGACCCAGAACTTTTTGTCGAGGGGGCAAAATATAATAATTTTTAGAAACTACATTAAAAATTGATCCGTTGGGGGGGCGAATTACAAAAAGAGCCGAAAATTTTCGAAAATTTACACTACAATTTTTTTCGTCGGAGGGTCACGTGACCCCCCAGACCCCCTTTATCTCCGCCACTGTCCCTAGTTGTCTAGTGACGTCGATGAAGTTATGTTTCATAGCGTTAATTTTTTTTTTTTTTCTTTTGAACGGCGGGTTAGTTGTTAGTTGTTTGCTCGAGTTAGTGTCGCATCATCGGGCAGAGATATCAACCGCGAGCCTCTCCTTAGGGGATAACCCACTCCTATTCCCGATTCGCCTGATATCATTAGAGCTTGTGGTTCCCAAGTGAGGACTTCCCGGTCGGTCACCCAAACTGGTACTACTCTCACTTGGGCTCGCTTAACTACTTAAGCCTTTACCACTAGACCACAAGCCTATGATTCATAGTGTTAATTTTTACAAAATGTTTTTATTTTCTTTAATTGTAGCCGGTTCAAAAGGATGTACGTTTTTTATATTATTGTTGAAATTTTTTTTTGTGCATTTGGACCTTTATAAACCTGGTTATTCACTGCAAGCCTTCAATAATACAAAACTAGACCCATTAAAACGCAATCTAAATACAAACATGGAAACTTAAACATATGGTACAGCAGCATCATTGGAAAGAGACAACTTCTTGTCATCCAAAATGATTGTGAGAAGCGTTTGGGGTAATATTAAGTGTTGTGACAATAATGAAACTATTAACCATCAACACAATAATATTTGTTTTTTACAAGGTTTGAAACGATTATTTCAGCAAAAATTATTATATTTTCTAATCTAGACATGTTATGTAGATAATTTGAAAATTGTGTCTAATGAAGATGTTTTTCTCTCGCATTTGTGGAAGCTTCTAACCTCGTCAATCAAATATATGATCTACTTTTTGGTACTTACATGCATTAACCCGACACTTCTCTTGTTTGAATTACAGTAATATATGTGAATCTATTATTTGTTTAAACATTTAACATTTCTTGTTAGAATTGAAATTTTAACATAAGAAATTAGCGATACACTTAACATAAGTAGACATGACAACTTTTAAGGGATTTTTTTTTTTTTTTTTAAATAATAATAATGTGTGACTCTAGTTTTTCACTTTTTATCAGTTAGTTAATTGTTTAATTTATTTTCTATATGTTTACTGGGGCAACACAAGTAAATGGCTCAAAACCGAAAATCCAACATTTGCTTGACATTACATTTATTTATTGAGTGAAGGATAAGCAAATTTCATTTATAGATAGTGCAAGTTCCCGTGTGGAGGGCGCCAACCTTTTATGTGGGTAGGGCACGAGCCTATATACGGAAAATTAATCATCATCGATTAACTACTCGTAAACACTTAGACTATGGTGTTCAATGATATGTTTCGTACTACAAAAATAACTGCTATAGAAACTTTCATAAAAGCTAGGGCATCTCTATTACGAGGAAAGCGAAGGTATTTACCAAAGTAAAATGAACTATTTGGGGGTGGCAGTGATATGACTTATTAATAAGACAACTTATATCCACGTCATAAAATGTCTAATATTCAAACTTCACTAGGTATATATTTCGGGGTGGTTAGAGAGAGGATTAGACGTTGTCACAAGAATACCATGGTTAGACTGTGTACATTTAAGCCAGAGATCTATCTAAATAGAAAAAACTCTACTATTTACTCATTTATTTATTTGACCTATTTGATTTTGCAGAATTAAACAACAAACCAAGATAACAAAAGAAAAAACCGTAACGTATTTGAAAAGAATAAAACACCGAAGAACATGAAACACGATAGTAGGTAAAAAAGAATATTCAACACCTATTTATTTTGTGGGATTGAGATCCTCCCATGTTACATTTGAACATGAGAGGTAATGTTGAAGTTTATGTGAGTGAAGAAAAAATAAATCGCCTAATAATTGTGGGACCATTATTTAATAAATTAATCATTATAGAGAAAAAAAAGTAACTAACATGATCTCTCGTGCTCAAATGAAACATGAGAAAATCTCAATCGTGACACATAAGTACGAGATGCAATATTTCTCACATATACTCGAAGACTAATAAAATTGTTTTAAAATTTTATAAAATCACAAACACTTTACCTTTTTTTACACACATTTTAACATGATACATAAAAATAGTCACACGTTTCTTGTGACCTTTTTGTTGTGTGCACCAATGTGAGTTTTGCTTGGAATTTTCCGCATGTGAGTTCTAGTGCAAAAGTGACCATTATATATATATATTTTCAATCTAAATTATTAAATGTTTAATATAATGGTACACAATATGACTTTTGATACGTTTGTCGTGATCCACCTAGTTATTTCTTTTCATTTCATCACTGGTTTAGATTTACTTATATTGGTTCCAAACTGTCAATTACTAAAGTCTAAAAGTGCCCTTTAAATGCATATAATCCCATAACGGCAACTATACAAGCAAAACCAAGAGGGCAAAACTACCACTATCCAAGAGAAAACAAAAAACAAGGCAACACAGGCGATCATGCAAATAAATTAAAAGGCCTAGCCACCCAACTACTCCAATCCATCTTTAACTTTGAGCTAATACTAGCAGACTTCCACAACTTGGTCGTACGCTGGATACTCGGAAAAATGTCTTCATTCTTGATCGGGTCAATGTCAACTCCCAAGTCATGGATAAAGCGATTTCTCCAATTCCAAATAGAACAAAGAGTAATTTGGAAGACCCCATTTACGATTTTAGCAAGATTCGGACAACCATGAGCATTGATATTCCCTTTTGCAATATCTATAAACGAGAAAGAAAGGAAAGAAATCAGTGAAGGAAGGTTCCACCAACTCCACACTTTTCTCCAAACCATACTCACACGAGGACACTTAACCAGGACATGTTCAACGTCTTCAATCTCTGAATCGCAGAAAGGACAGTTCGTCGAAACAATAGCAACACCACGAGCAGAAAGATTGGGGCGTGTAGCAAGCCTATTGAGGGAGGCCTTCCACACCATAACATTCACCTTCCTTGGGGAATTACATTTGTGATGAGAACCTAAATTGTGCAAGAAGTGAAGATTCAATAACTTTGGTTAAAGATTTAACTTTGAAGGTACCAGAAGCGTCATAAGACCAGAACCATTTAGTATGTTTATATTTTACATTAGTGATTGTTTAGTTTTTAGTTCAAGTATAATTTCAGCGGGTTGGTTTGTGAAACTCGTGGGTAAGTTTAGTTCCTGCAGACTCTCTTTTATGGTAACCTAGCTTATTCGAATTATGATTAATAACTAGAGTACGTTTTAATAAAGTCGTGTTTTGCTTTTAATTATCATCGTTCACACGTGCTAATTATAATTGAAATCTTGACTAACAACGAGAGTACTCATTAATGAAGTCGTCTTTCGCCCTACTTATCATTGTTTAACACATGGTTATGACGATTTAGATTATGATTGGTGATGATACAACTTTTCAGTGAAGTCACATTACGCGTTTTACTATCCTCGATTAACACATGCTAATGACGATGTTGTGCTTTATATGAGATACGAAAAAATATTGAAGTAGATTTTGTGTATGTTATCTAAATGATGTTATCGTTTCCACAAAATTTTATTTTGGATGTGCCAAATTTTTGGCTATTTCATCTTAGAATTATTATTTTTTATGAGATGAATACATTTTTCTAAATTAAATTTACGTTCAATAAATTAATCAAACATTGCAAGTCATATATTTGAATAAGGTAAGTAAAATAAAATGAAACAAAAGAGAAAAAAAATAGAAAAGTTATGTAGATATACTTCATAAATAGTATATATTATATTTAACATATAACATTTCTGTTAGAATTGCAATTTTAACATAAGAAATCAGCGGTACACTTAACATAAGTAGATATATCCTTAGTCTGATAACTTTTAAAGAACAAACCAAGATAGTAAGACAAAAGAAAAATTCGTACGTATTTTAAAAAATAAAACACCAAAGAACAATAAATACAATAGAAGATAAATGTTCAACACTTACTTATTTCGTGACACACAAGGACGAGATACAATATTTCTCACATGTACTCGAAAACCAATAAACTTGTTTTTAAAATTTTATACAATCATGATCATTTAACCTTATTTTTACATACTTTTTTACATGATACATAAAAATAGTCGCACGTTTCTAGCGACCTTTTTGGTGTGCTCACCAATATAAATTTTTACTTGGCATTTTCCACATGTAAATGCTAGTGCAAAAGTGACCATTATATTTTTTCCAATCTAAATTTATTAAATGGTTAATATAATGGTACACAATCTAACTTTTGATACATTTGTTGTAATTGACCCAATTATTTATTTTCATTTCATCACTAGTTTTAGCTTATGTGATTTTTATTACTTAAAGATAAGCTTGATAATCTGCTTAGATATACTTATATTGGTTCCAATTACTAAAGTCTAAAAGTGGTTTCCTTCCCCCCACCCCCCCCTTCCCCTTTAAATGCATATAATCACAAACCGATCAATATGTCGCATGTATTTCATTTCACATGAGACTTAAAGTTTGTTTTCCAAAAATTGAACTAAATGACATAAATAGTATTTTCTTTGAATTTTGTTTTATAGGAGCAACACTTAATTTTGAAACATGTTAAAAGATTTTGCTAAGTATGTCTTTAGAAATTATGTTTAAGCGTTGTATAAATATAAAAATAACAGTAAATGAACAACAAAGATTCTTTATTTAACATCATATTACATGTTTAAAATAATTGTATATGTATAATAATTATGAAATATATTAATTTGTTAATGTTATGGTTAGCAAAACTAATATATCAATGTTCATAACTTCATACTTTTGTTTAATACCTTGTCCATTCATTTAGTAAAATAAATTTGAACTTATTCAATTTTTTCAAGGGTGGTGATACTTCCACATACACTTTTACTTCTTCCACATAAATTTACACATACATTTAGTGGGGACCACTAGAGCATACAACTAAAATGTATGTGGAAGAAGTAAAAGTATATGTGGAAGTATCATCACCCTTTTCTCAAAGAATATAACACAGGGAGTAGTAGACACTATTTATGAAGTATATCTCCACAACTTTTCTATTTTTTATTCACTTTTTCTTCCATTTTACTTTGTATACCTAGTTCAGATATATGATTTGCAATGCTTGATTAATTTACTGAACGTAAATTTAATTTAGAAAAATGTATTCTCTCATAAAAAAATAATAATTCTACGATGAAATAGCCAAAAATTAGGCACATCCAAAATAAAATTTTGTGGAAATGATACATCATTTAGATAATATACACACAATCTACTTCAATATGCTTTGTATCTCATATAAAGCACAACATCGTCATAAGCATGTATTAATCGAGGATAGTAAAACGCGAAACATGACTTCACTGAAAAGTTGTTTCGTTATCAATCATAATCTAAATCGTCATAACCACGTGTTAAACGATGATAATTAGGGTGAAACACGACTTCATTAATGAGTACTCTCGTTGTTAGTCACGATTTCAATTATAATTAGCACGTGTGAATGATGATAATTAAAAGCAAAAGACGAGTTTATTAAAAATTACTCTCGTTATTAATCATAACTCGAATAAGCTAGGTTACCATAAAAGAGAGTCTACATGAACTAAACCTACCTAGCGAGTTTCACAAACCAACCCGTTGACATGATGTTCGCAGAAGAAATTTAATATATAATCAGTGAACTAACTATCAAACACTCAAGTTCTAGACTAAATGCATATGCGAAATTTAGTTTAAGTCAGATGTTCGCAGAAGAAATTTTGTAGTTTAATTTTATACAATCATTACTTGATGTAATATGTAAAAAAAAAAAGTGTTCCTATAAAAAAACTAAAATAATAGTTGTGTTATGTAACATGTATGACATGTTCGATCGGTCTTATGCAGATTCTACGTGGAAAATGGGAAATTCAATAAGTCAGCGACTCAATTCATCATCAGGTTTGAGTTCATACTTTTTCAACTCGATGATTGGATCTGTCATCAATTTTTCCAAACAAAAAACCCTTTTCATCCAAAAACACTCATCATCAGCCGGTCTCACGGGCGTGTTACATGAAACAATCCCTTTCCAGTCCAATTCTGAGTACATAGTGTTTCGTCCTACACTCACTGCACTTGATATTCTATATTCCGCTCCAGGGGAGTTTTGGAAGTGGAAACATCCCAGGTGTAGAGATTTTCAAGACAAGCACGGCTTTAGTGCACGTGACTTATATATTATCCCAATGAGCCCGGATGAGATCACTAGCTCAGAGGAGTACACTTGTGTTGTGTCCATCAAAGATGGATGCCCCATAATGACACATTCTTATGGTGGCATGGTGATAGCTTGCCACCCTATCCCGCGTTCCATGGTGGCTACGACCCTCGGTGGTGGCAACCACCCTCTGGCGAATGCTTAGAAGTAGATTTTGTGTATGTTATCTAAATGATGTTATCGTTTCCACAAAATTTTATTTTGGATGTGCCAAAATTTTGGCTATTTCATCTTAGAATTATTATTTTTTATGAGATGAATACATTTTTCTAAATTAAATTTACGTTCAATAAATTAATCAAACATTGCAAATCATATATTTGAATAAGGTAAGTAAAATAAAATGAAACAAAAGAGAAAAAAAATAGAAAAGTTATGTAGATATACTTCATAAATAGTATATATTATATTTAACATTTAACATTTCTGTTAGAATTGCAATTTTAACATAAGAAATCAGCGGTACACTTAACATAAGTAGATATATCCTTAGTCTGATAACTTTTAAAGAACAAACCAAGATAGTAAGACAAAAGAAAAATTCTTACGTATTTTAAAAAATAAAACACAAAAGAACAATAAATACAATAGAAGATAAATGTTCAACACTTACTTATTTCGTGACACACAAGGACGAGATACAATATTTCTCACATGTACTCGAAAACCAATAAACTTGTTTTTAAAATTTTATACAATCATGATCATTTAACCTTATTTTTACATACTTTTTTACATGATACATAAAAATAGTCGCACGTTTCTAGCGACCTTTTTGGTGTGCTCACCAATATAAATTTTTACTTGGCATTTTCCACATGTAAATGCTAGTGCAAAAGTGACCATTATATTTTTTCCAACCTAAATTTATTAAATGGTTAATATAATGGTACACAATCTCAAAGAATATAACTTAGGGAGTAGTAGACACTATTTATGAAGTATATCTCCACAACTTTTCTATTTTTTTATTCACTTTTTCTTCCATTTTACTTTGTATACCTAGTTCAGATATATGATTTGCAATGCTTGATTAATTTACTGAACGTAAATTTAATTTAGAAAAATGTATTCTCTCATAAAAAAATAATAATTCTACTATGAAATAGCCAAAAATTAGGCACATCCAAAATAAAATTTTGTGGAAATGATACATCATTTAGATAACATACACACAATCTACTTCAATATTCTTTGTATCTCATATAAAGCACAACATCGTCATAAGCATGTATTAATCGAGGATAGTAAAACGCGAAACATGACTTCACTGAAAAGTTTTTTCGTTATCAATCATAATCTAAATCGTCATAACCACGTGTTAAACGATGATAATTAGGGCGAAACACGACTTCATTAATGAGTACTCTCGTTGTTAGTCACGATTTCAATTATAATTAGCACGTGTGAATGATGATAATTAAAAGCAAAAGACGAGTTTATTAAAAATTACTCTTGTTATTAATCATAACTCGAATAAGCTAGGTTACCATATAAGAGAGTCTACATGAACTAAACCTACCTAGCGAGTTTCGCAAACCAACCCGTTGACATGATACTTGAACTAAAAACTAAAACAAACACTAATGTAAAATCTAAACACAAAAACTTCTCATAAATCAACTGACTCGTAACTTCATGGACAAACATTATGCTCGCAACTTCTAACTCTTGTTGTCCTTATTCTCATTTGTTGCTTTCACCCCATTATTGAGACCAATCTTGTCACCAAAATCTTCATTCCTATTTTTTGACATTTCATAATGGCATAAATTAAACTTCACGTAAAAAAAAGTACGCTTTCATACACATTTAAAAAAAATAATATGTTTGATACTATTTTTTATGATCTATTAATAAAAACATGGAAGTCTTACTTGTGTGTGGGTGTGTCACTCATTTACTTGATATCTTTCCCACAAATGTAACAACGCTTAAAACACTCCTCAAATTTTGAGTCATCGGGAGATTCCCCTGCATACGCCAGAGGGTGGTTGCCACCACCGAGGGTCGTAGCCACCATGGAACGCGGGATAGGGTGGCAAGCTATCACCATGCCACTATAAGAATGTGTCATTATGGGGCAACAATCTTTGATGGACACAACACAAGTGTACTCCTCTGAGCTAGTGATCTCATCCGGGCTCATTGGGATAATATATAAGTCACGTGCACTAAAGCCGTGCTTGTCTTGAAAATCTCTACACCTGGGATGTTTCCACTTCCAAAACTCCCCTGGAGCGGAATATAGAATATCAAGTGCAGTGAGTGTAGGACGAAACACTATGTACTCAGAATTGGAATGGAAAGGGATTGTTTCATGGAACATGCCCGTGAGACCGGCTGAAGATGAGTGTTTTTGGATGAAAAGGGTTTTTTGTTTGGAAAAATTGATGACAGATCCAATCATCGAGTTGAAAAAGTATGAACTCAAACCTGATGATGAATTGAGTCACTGACTTATTGAATTTCCCATTTTCCACGTAGAATCTGCACAAGACCGATCGAACATGTCATAAATGTTACATAACACAACTATTATTTTAGTTTTTTTTATAGGAACACTTTTTTTTACATGTTACATCAAGTAAAGGTTGTATAAAATTAAACTACAAAATTTGTTCTGCGAACATCTGACTTAAACTAAATTTCGCATATGCATTTAGTCTAGAACTTTAGTGTTTGATAATTAGTTCACTGATTATATATTAAAGATCTTGAAGTTTTAGTTAAACAAACAAATATAACTCTAATTTTCACACAAATTCATGCGTTTTGTCTTTGTAAATGTAAGAATTGTTGATGGTGAATATGAAATGCTTAAAAAAATTGTATACGATCTGAAATAAATAACATACAAATTACATTAAGTTAAAGTAATTGGGAATTCGAAAAACTTTTACGTGCTCTTTTGCTATTGATTTTGATATGAATGCCACGACCACCCAAATGCAAGTTTATGTGAATGTATATATAGCTAATATTTTATAAACTTGAATAAATACTGTAAAAGAATGATATTTATAGACGCAGGACAGACTCTCACTATTTTACATAATACGATCACATGTTTTCTCTTTCTCTTTTTAGATTTTACTCGCGCAAACTTGTAATATGACCTTAAAAGATTCCACGTTCTAAATAACTCATTGGCTAAAAATAAAAATGAATTCCTTATATCTTAAAGTTTCAATTTGGCCTTTTTGAGTTTTGACATTATATTTAGACAAAAACCTTAAGAAAAAACAAGAAAACAAACTTTAAGTCGCATGTGAAATGAAATACATGTGACATATTGATCCATATGTGATTATATGCATTTAAAGGGGTGAAAAAGAAGCCACTTTTAGACTTTAGTAATTGGAACCAATATAAGTAACAATATAAACCAATTATCAAGCTTATCCTTAAGTTATGAAAATCACATAGCTAAATATAGATGAAAAAAAATATAACGGTCACTTTTGCACTAGCACTTACATGTGGAAAATGCCAAGCAAAATTCACATTGGTGAACACACCGAAAAGGTCACATGAAACGTGTGACTATTTTTATGTATTATGTAAAAAGTTTAAAGTGATAATGATTTTATAAAATTTTAAACAAGTTTATTGATTTTCGAGTACATGTGAGAAATACTGCATCTCGTCCTTATGCGTCACGAAATAAGTACGTTATTGTTTTTTTTTTTTTTTTTTTTTTTTTTTTTTTTTTTTTTTTTTTTTTTTTTTTTTTTTTTTTTTTTTTTCTTGTTCTTCGGTGTTTTGATGGTTGGGTTTCTCTTTCGATTGTAAATCCTCTGTGAGAACGTATTGGAATCACGAGTATTTAAGGTGTTTTTAGTTGGAGGTATGTTAGAGGATCGTTGTTGTGGATTTTACACATGAATTCGTTAGAACCGTCATTTAAAATTATATTAGCACGATTGTTGCAGCTGTTGTCCAAAATTGTCTTTGTTGAAATTTTCATTTAAAATTTTAAATAGTTGTAATTGCTAGCTTTATGCTAGTTTTGATTTATATAATTAATTGTATCTCTAAAAGAGAAAAGACATGATAATCAAATCATGTGATTAGTGCTAAAAATGAGAAATCTTTTAAAATCATATTTTACTTTTAGCTAAATAAATATAATGATAATGAAATCTACAAGTTTATTTTGTTTCTAAAATAGTATGTTTAAGATTAGTTAAAGCCTAAAGGTATCTATATCTTTCACATAGTAGTTTTCATATCTCGTGCTTGCAGAATTAATACATTGTTGTTGTGTGGACTATGGAAAATTTAGCGGTGTTTCTGTAATTTAAGAGAATAAGAGGCATGTTGAATAAAAGTATTTCCAGCCTATTGTAATAAGTAAAACACACCTTTTATCCACACAATATTAGTTATATTATACACAAATATAACGCACAATGTGGATAAAAGGTGTGTTTTACTTATTACAATAGGCTGGAAATACTTTTATTCAACATGCCTCTTATTCTCTTAAATTACAGAAACACCGCTAAATTATCCATAGTCCACACAACAACATTGTATTATTTCTGCAAGCACGAGATATGAAAACTACTATGTGCAAAATATAGATACCTTTAGGCTTTATCTAATCTTAAACATACTATTTTAGAAACAAAATAAACTTGTAGATTTCATTATCATTATGTTTATTTAGCTAAAAGTAAAATATGATTTTAAAAGATTTCTCATTTTTAACAAGCACTAATAACATGATTGAGTATCATATATGATTTTAAAAGATTTCTCATTTTTAACAGGCAATAATCACATGATTTGAGTATCACATGTTTTCTCTTTTAGAGATACAATTAATTATATAAATCAAAACTAGCATAAAGCTAGCAATTACAACTATTTAAAATTTTAAATGACAATTTCAACAAAGACAATTTTGGAAAACAGATGCAATAATCGTGCTAATATAATTTTAAATAACGGTTCTAACGAATTCATGTGTAAAATCCACAACAACGATCCTCTAACATACCTCCAACTAAAAACACCTTAAATATTCGTGATTCCAATACGTTCTCACAGAGGATTTACAATCGAAAGAGAAACCCTGCCATCAAAACACCGAAGAACAAAAAATACCAAAAAAATAATAGTAACGTACTTATTTCGTGACGCATAAGGACGAGATGCAGTATTTCTCACATGTACTCGAAAATCAATAAACTTGTTTTAAAAGTTTATAAAATCATGATCACTTTAACTTTTTTACATAATACAAAAAAATAGTCACACGTTTCTTGTGACCTTTTCGGTGTGTTCACTAATGTGAATTTTGCTTGGCATTTTCCACATGTAAGTGCTAGTGCAAAAGTGACCGTTATATTTTTTTTTTCATCTATATTTAGCTATGTGATTTTCATAACTTAAGGATAAGCTTGATAATTGGTTTAGATTGTTACTTGTATTGGTTCCAATTACTAAAGTCTAAAAGTGGCTTCTTTTTCCCCCTTTAAATGCATATAATCACATATGGATCAATATGTCACATGTATTTCATTTCATATTAGACTTAAATTTGTTTTCTTGTTTTTTCTTAAGGTTTTTGTCTAAATATAATGTCAAAAATCAAAAATGGCAAATTGAAACTTTAAGATACAAGGAATTCATTTTTATTTTTAGCCAATGAGTTATTTAGAACGTGGAATCTTTTTGAAGGTCGTATTGCAAGTTTACGCGAGTAAAATGTGAAAAGAGGAAGAGAAAACATGTGATCGTATTATGTAAAATAGTGACAATCTGTCTTGCGTCTATAAATATCATTCTTTAACAGTCTTTATTCAAGTATATAATATTGACTATATATACATTCACATAAACTTGCATTTGGGTGGTCCTGGCATTCATATCAAAATCAATAGCAAAAGAGCAGGTAAAAGTTTTTCGAATTCCCAATTACTTCAAATTAATGTAATTTGTATGTTATTTATTTTAGATCGTATACAATTTTCTTTAAGCATTTCATATTCACCATCAACAATTCTTACATTTACAAAAACAAAATGTATGATTTGTGTGAAAATTAGAGTTATATTTGTTTGTTTAAGCAAAACTTCAAGATCTTTAATATATAATCAGTGAACTAACTATCAAACACTCAAGTTCTAGTCTAAATGCATATGCGAAATTTAGTTTAAGTCAGATGTTCGCAGAAGAAATTTTGTAGTTTAATTTTATACAATCATTACTTGATGTAATATGTAAAAAAAAATGTTCCTATAAAAAAACTAAAATAATAGTTGTGTTATGTAACATGCATGACATGTTCGATCGGTCTTATGCAGATTCTACGTGGAAAATGGGAAATTCAATAAGTCAGCGACTCAATTCATCATCAGGTTTGAGTTCATACTTTTTCAACTCGATGATTGGACCTGTCATCAATTTTTCCAAACAAAAAACCCTTTTCATCCAAAAACACTCATCATCAGTCGGTCTCACGGGCGTGTTACATGAAACAATCCCTTTCCAGTCCAATTCTGAGTACATAGTGTTTCGTCCTACACTCACTGCACTTGATATTCTATATTCCGCTCCAGGGGAGTTTTGGAAGTGGAAACATCCCAGGTGTAGAAATTTTCAAGAAAAGCACGGCTTTAGTGCGCGTGACTTATATATTATCCCAATGAGCCCGGATGAGATCACTAGCTCAGAGGAGTACACTTGTGTTGTGTCCATCAAAGATGGATGCCCCATAATGACACATTTTTATGGGGGCATGGTGATAGCTTGCCACCCTATCCCGCGTTCCATGGTGGCTACGACCCTCGGTGTTGGCAACTACCCTCTGGCGTATGCTGGGGAATCTCCCGATGACTCAAAATTTGAGGAGTGTCTTAAGCGTTGTTACATTTGTGGGAAAGATATCAAGCAAATGAGTGACACACCCACACACAAGTAAGACTTCCATGTTTTTATGAATAGATCATAAAAAATAGTATCAAACATATTATTTTTTTAATTGTGTATGAAAGCGTAATTTTTTTACGTGAAGCTTAATTTATGCCTTTATAAAATGTCAAAAAATAGGAATGAAGATTTTGGTGACAAGATTGGTCTCAATAATGGGGTGAAAGCAACAAACGAGAATAAGGACAACAAGAGTTAGAAGTTGCGAGCATAATGTTTCTCCATGAAGTTACGAGTCAGTTGATTTATGAGAGGTTTTTGTGTTTAAGTTTTACATTAGTGTTTGTTTTAGTTTTTAGTTCAAGTATCATGTCAACGGGTTGGTTTGTGAAACTCGCTAGGTAGGTTTAGTTCATGTAGACTCTCTTTTATGGTAACCTAGCTTATTCAATGTATGATTAATAACGAGAGTACTTTTTAATAAACTCGTCTTTTGCTTTTAATTATCATCATTCACACGTGCTAATTATAATTGAAATCGTGGCTAACAGCGAGAGTACTCATTAATGAAGTCGTGTTTCGACATAATTATCATCATTTAACACGTGGTTATGAGGATTTAGATTATGATTGATGACGAAACAACTTTTCAGTGAAGTCATGTTTCGTGTTTTACTATCCTCGATTAATACATGCTAATGACGATGTTGTGCTCTATATGAGATACAAAGAATATTGAAGTAGATTGTGTGTATGTTATCTAAATGACGTATCATTTCCACAAAATTTTATTTTGGATGTGCCTACTTTTTGGCTATATCATCTTAGAGTTATTATTTTTTTGTGAGAGAATACATTTTTCTAAATTAAATTTACGTTCAGTAAATTAATCAAGCATTGCAAATCATATATCTGAACAAGGTATACAAAGTAAAATGAAAGAAAAAGTGAAAAATATTTAAAAAAAAATAAATAGAAAATTTGTGGAGATATACTTCATAAATAGTGTCTACTACTCCCTTTGTTATATTCTTTGACAAAATTGAATAAGTTCGAATTTATTTTACTAAATGAATGGACAAGGTATTAAACAAAAGTATGAAGTTATGAACATTGAAATATTAGTTTTGCTGACCATAACACTAAAAATTTCATATATTTCATAATTATTATACATATACAATTATTTTAAACATGTAATATGATGTTAAATAAAGAATCTTTGTTGTTCATTTACTGTTATTTTTATATTTATACAACGCTTAAACATAATTTCTAAAGACATACTTAGCAAAATCTTTTAACATGTTTCAAAATTAAGTGTTGCTCCTGTAAAATAAAATTCTAAGAAAATACTATTTATTTCCTTTAGTGCAATTTTTGGAAAACAAGATATCGGAAAAAGGACACATGATGTTGTAGATGAGATGGCAATCTAGGAAACGCACAATGTGGATAAAAGGTGTGTTTTACTTATTACAATAGGCTGGAAATACTTTTATTCAACATGCCTCTTATTCTCTTAAATTACAGAAACACCGCTAAATTATCCATAGTCCACACAACAACAATGTATTATTTCTGCAAGCATGAGATATGAAAACTACTATGTGCAAGATATAGATACCTTTAGGCTTTAACTAATCTTAAACATACTATTTTAGAAACAAAATAAACTTGTAGATTTCATTATCATTATGTTTATTTAGCTAAAAGTAAAATATGATTTTAAAAGATTTCTCATTTTTAACAAGCACTAATAACATGATTTGAGTATCATATATGATTTTAAAAGATTTCTCATTTTTAACAGGCACTAATCACATGATTTGAGTATCACATGTTTTCTCTTTTAGAGATACAACTTAATTATATAAATCAAAACTAGCATAAAGCTAGCAATTACAACTATTTAAAATTTTAAATGACAATTTCAACAAAGACAATTTTGGAAAACAGATGCAACAATCGTGCTAATATAATTTTAAATAACGGTTCTAACGAATTCATGTGTAAAATCCACAACAACGATCCTCTAACATACCTCCAACTAAAAACACCTTAAATATTCGTGATTCCAATACGTTCTCACAGAGGATTTACAATCGAAAGAGAAACCCTGCCATCAAAACACCGAAGAACAAAAAATACAAAAAAAATAATAATAACGTACTTATTTCGTGACGCATAAGGACGAGATGCAGTATTTCTCACATGTACTCGAAAATCAATAAACTTGTTTTAAAAGTTTATAAAATCATGATCACTTTAACTTTTTTACATAATACAAAAAAATAGTCACACGTTTCTTGTGACCTTTTCGGTGTGTTCACTAATGTGAATTTTGCTTGGCATTTTCCACATGTAAGTGCTAGTGCAAAAGTGACCGTTATATTTTTTTTTTTCATCTATATTTAGCTACGTGATTTTCATAACTTAAGGATAAGCTTGATAATTGGTTTTGATTGTTACTTGTACTGGTTCCAATTACTAAAGTCTAAAAGTGGCTTCTTTTTCCCCCTTTAAATGCATATAATCACATATGGATCAATATGTCACATGTATTTCATTTCATATTAGACTTAAATTTGTTTTCTTGTTTTTTCTTAAGGTTTTTGTCTAAATATAATGTCAAAAATCAAAAATGGCAAATTGAAACTTTAAGATACAAGGAATTCATTTTTATTTTTAGCCAATGAGTTATTTAGAACGTGGAATCTTTTTGAAGGTCATATTGCAAGTTTACGCGAGTAAAATGTGAAAAGAGGAAGAGAAAACATGTGATCGTATTATGTAAAATAGTGACAATCTGTCTTGCGTCTATAAATATCATTCTTTAACAGTCTTTATTCAAGTTTATATAATATTGACTATATATACATTCACATAAACTTGCATTTGGGTGGTCGTGGCATTCATATCAAAATCAATAGCAAAAGAGCAGGTAAAAGTTTTTCGAATTCCCAATTACTTCAAATTAATGTAATTTGTATGTTATTTATTTCAGATCGTATACAATTTTCTTTAAGCATTTCATATTCACCATCAACAATTCTTACATTTACAAAAACAAAACGCATGTATTTATGTGAAAATTAGAGTTATATTTGTTTGTTTAAGCAAAACTTCAAGATCTTTAATATATAATCAGTGAACTAACTATCAAACACTCAAGTTCTAGACTAAATGCATATGCGAAATTTAGTTTAAGTCAGATGTTCGCAGAAGAAATTTTGTAGTTTAATTTTATACAACCATTACTTGATGTAATATGTAAAAAAAAAAGTGTTCCTATAAAAAAAACTAAAATAATAGTTGTGTTATGTAACATGTATGACATGTTCGATCGGTCTTATGCAGATTCTACGTGGAAAATGGGAAATTCAATAAGTCAGCGACTCAATTCATCATCATGTTTGAGTTCATACTTTTTCAACTCGATGATTGGATCTGTCATCAATTTTTCCAAACAAAAAACCCTTTTCATCCAAAAACACTCATCATCAGCCGGTCTCACGGGCGTGTTACATGAAACAATCCCTTTCCAGTCCAATTCTGNACTAATCTTAAACATACTATTTTAGAAACAAAATAAACTTGTAGATTTCATTATCATTATGTTTATTTAGCTAAAAGTAAAATATGATTTTAAAAGATTTCTCATTTTTAACAAGCACTAATCACATGATTTGAGTATCATATATGATTTTAAAAGATTTCTCATTTTTAACAGGCACTAATCACATGATTTGAGTATCAGATGTTTTCTCTTTTAGAGATACAATTAATTATATAAATCAAAACTAGCATAAAGCTAGCAATTACAACTATTTAAAATTTTAAATGACAATTTCAACAAAGACAATTTTGGAAAACAGATGCAACAATCGTGCTAATATAATTTTAAATAACGGTTCTAACGAATTCATGTGTAAAATCCACAACAACGATCCTCTAACATACCTCCAACTAAAAACACCTTAAATACTCGTGATTCCAATACGTTCTCACAAAGGATTTACAATCGAAAGAGAAACCCAGCCATCAAAACACCGAAGAACAAATAATACAAAAAAATAATAATAATAACGTACTTATTTCGTGACGCATAAGGACGAGATGCAGTATTTCTCACATGTACTCGAAAATCAATAAACTTGTTTTAAAATTTTATAAAATCATGATCACTTTAACTTTTTTACATAATACAAAAAAATAGTCACACGTTTCTTGTGACCTTTTCGGTGTGTTCACTAATGTGGATTTTGCTTGGCATTTTCCACATGTAAGTGCTAGTGCAAAAGTGACCGTTATATATTTTTTTTCATCTATATTTAGCTACGTGATTTTCATAACTTAAGGATAAGCTTGATAATTGGTTTAGATTGTTACTTATATTGGTTCCAATTACTAAAGTCTACAAATGGCTTCTTTTTCCCCCTTTAAATGCATATAATCACATATGGATCAATATGTCACATGTATTTCATTTCACATTAGACTTAAATTTGTTTTCTTGTTTTTTCTTAAGGTTTTTGTCTAAATATAATCTCAAAAATCAAAAATGGCAAATTGAAACTTTAAGATACAAGGAATTCATTTTTATTTTTAGCCAATGAGTTATTTAGAACGTGGAATCTTTTTGAAGGTCATATTACAAGTTTGCGCGAGTAAAATGTGAAAAGAGAAAGAGAAAACATGTGATCGTATTATGTAAAATAATGACAGTCTGTCTTGCGTCTATAAATATCATTCTTTAAGGCTTGTGACAATGGGCCTGAAAAAATCGGTTGGCCATATCGTTCAACCGAAGTGAAAATCGGTCATCACCAATGTGGAACATCGGTCGCCGGAGGTGAATTCGCAAAATGGGTTGAGTAGTCGACCGATTCATGTGGCTTGTGTAAAAAAAAACTATTTTGTTCCACAATTAACACATTAAAATTTAAAATAACACACAATTTAATATTAATACTTAACATTTTAACACACATTAATCCTAAAACATTAAACATAAACAAAGATAATTAAACATAAACAACGATAATTAAAAATAAACTACGATAATTAAGCATAAAACTACAAATCAATAAAACGAATCATCTAACACATAGCCCTCGTGACTCGAAGCACTCGAATCGTCATCACTCGTTGGCACACGGGGCAATCCATGTTGGATTCGCCATGCACAACGAGCGTTTCTCCGAGCCTGTTTAGCTCGTAAGTACTCCTCACGAGCTCTTCTCACAGCTTCTTCCTCTACTTCAGCATGCATCACTTCTTGCATATCTTGCTCATACAGTTCTTCAGCAGTCAACGCACGTGGAATAGGTTGGTTTTGTTGTGGATTGTTTGCCGGTGTATTGTTCACCGGTTGTTCTGGTTGTTGTTGGAATACCTGAAATATGGCTTCCGGTGGAGTGTTCACCGGTTCATTTGCTGGAAACTGATGGGAGAAGTCGTGTTCACTTGGGAATTGTTGCACGAAGTCACGGTGACTTGGGAATTGTTGACCGAAGTCACTGTGACTTTGAAATTGTTGCCCAAAGTCTTTGCGAGACATTCTTTTGAACTTATGTATGAGAATTATGTGTGAATTATGTGTGAATTGTGTGTTCAATAATGAGCTGTGAATGGGTGTTAAATAAGGTCATAAATCCCGCCCATTGATTTAGACTTCAAATTCAAAAAAAATCCCGCCCACCCACTTTTGAATTTTAAACGTTAAAAAAAAGCACACCCACCCACTTTTGAATTTTAAACGGTTATACATCCCGCCCATGTATTTAAATTTTAAATTTTCAAAATAATCCCGCCCATGCTTTTGAATTTTAAAAGTTTATGCATCCCTATATAAAGCATACATTGTCATACCATTTTGCATACACTTCACTTCTAAATCATTTCATAATGAATCATCTTTGGTCAATGGAAGAAGAAAGCATTCTAGCTAACGTATGGCTTTCTGCTAGCGAATGTATGGACCTAAGAGTTGAACGTTCTTTTTGGAACGCCGTTACGACAAGGTTCAACGACCAAGCACCGTACTAAAAGTAGTATTATGGCTCAATGGAAAAAAATCAACCTAGAATGTCTTAGGTATAATGCTATTTACATAGAGTTGGTGCGTACAAGTGATACCCTTGTCGTCTCAGCAATGCAAACCGGATTTATTTTGAACGCTACGGGAGAGGGATATACTATCAACATGTGTGGTTCATTCTGAGAAACAAAGTTGCGTGGGAAACACACCAGCCGTAATGGTGTTTATGTTAAGAATTTTCTGTATCGTGTTTTATTTGTTTTCCGTATCGTGTTTATGTTATGTGTTGTCGTGTAATGTTTACGTTTAATTTTTAGTTGTTTAATTCCGTATCGTTCCCGTTTATGTAATGTTTAAAATTTGTGTTTGTGTTAAAAATGGTTTTTTTTTTAAGAAAAAGAAGGAAAAAAAGGGTGATGATGCAATATGAGTTGCCACTGTAATGAGAGAGGTGAATATGGGTTGAGGAGAGAGAAAGCTGAGGTGACAGCTAGAAAGATTATGCAATATGAGTTGCCTCTGTCACTAGCCTAACAGTCTTTATTCAAGTTTATATAATATTGACTATATATACATTCACATAAACTTGCATTTGGGTGGTCGTGGCATTCATATCAAAATCAATAGCAAAAGAGCAGGTAAAAGTTTTTCGAATTCCCAATTACTTCAACTTAATGTAATTTGTATGTTATTTATTTTAGATCGTATACAATTTTCTTTAAGCATTTCATATTCACCATCAACAATTCTTACATTTACAAAAACAAAACGCATGTATTTGTGTGAAAATTAGAGTTATATTTGTTTGTTTGAGCAAAACTTCAAGATATTTAAAATATAATCAGTGAACTAACTATCAAACACTCAAGTTCTAGACTAAATGCATATGCGAAATTTAGTTTAAGTCAGATGTTCGCAGACGAAATTTTGTAGTTTAATTTTATACAACTTTACTTGATGTAATATGTAAAAAAAAGTGTTCCTATAAAAAAACTAAAATAATAGTTGTGTTATGTAACATGTATGACATGTTCGATCGGTCTTATGCAGATTGTACGTGGAAAATGGGAAATTCAATAAGTCAACTACTCAATTCATCATCAGGTTTGAGTTCATACTTTTTCAACTCGATGATTCGATCTGTCATTAATTTTTCCAAACAAAAAAACCCTTTTCATCCAAAAACACTCATCATCAAACGGTCTCACGGGCGTGTTCCATGAAACAATCCCTTTCCAGTCCAATTCTGAGTACATAGTGTTTCGTCCTACACTCACTGCACTTGATATTCTATATTCCGCTCAAGGGGAGTTTTGGAAGTGGAAACATCCCAGGTGTAGAGATTTTCAAGACAAGCACGGCTTTAGTGCGCGTGACTTATATATTATCCCAATGAGCCCGGATGAGATCACTAGCTCAGAGGAGTACACTTGTGTTGTGTCCATCAAAGATGGATGCCCCATAATGACACATTCTTATGGTGGCATGGTGATAGCTTGCCACCCTATCCCGCGTTCCATGGTGGCTACGACCCTCGGTGGTGGCAACCACCCTCTGGCGTATGCTGGGGAATCTCCCGATGACTCAAAATTTGAGGAGTGTCTTAAGCGTTGTTACATTTGTGGGAAAGATATCAAGCAAATGAGTGACACACCCACACACAAGTAAGACTTCCATGTTTTTATGAATAGATCATAAAAAATAGTATCAAACATATTATTTTTTTAATTGTGTATGAAAGCGTAATTTTTTTACGTGAAGCTTAATTTATGCCTTTATAAAATGTCAAAAAATAGGAATGAAGATTTTTGTGACAAGATTGGTCTCAATAATGGGGTGAAAGCAACAAACGAGAATAAGGACAACAAGAGTTAGAAGTTGCGAGCATAATGTTTCTCCATGAAGTTACGAGTCAGTTGATTTATGAGAGGTTTTTGTGTTTAAGTTTTACATCAGTGTTTGTTTTAGTTTTTAGTTCAAGTATCATGTCAACGGGTTGGTTTGCGAAACTCGCTAGGTAGGTTTAGTTCATGTAGACTCTCTTTTATGGTAACCTAGCTTATTCAATTTATGATTAATAACGAGAGTACTTTTTAATAAACTCGTCTTTTGCTTTTAATTATCATCATTCACACGTGCTAATTATAATTGAAATCGTGGCTAACAGCGAGAGTACTCATTAATGAAGTCGTGTTTCGACATAATTATCATCATTTAACACGTGGTTATGAGGATTTAGATTATGATTGATGACGAAACAACTTTTCAGTGAAGTCATGTTTCGCGTTTTACTATCCTCGATTAATACATGCTAATGACGATGTTGTGCTTTNACTCATTAATGAAGTCGTGTTTCGACATAATTATCATCATTTAACACGTGGTTATGAGGATTTAGATTATGATTGATGACGAAACAACTTTTCAGTGAAGTCATGTTTCGCGTTTTACTATCCTCGATTAATACATGCTAATGACGATGTTGTGCTTTGTGACAACCGGTAATTTTGGGACCTTTTCTAAATTCACCGCGTTATATTTTTATAAACATGAGAATTGAGTTATCGATAATTTTATAAAATTTTGAGTATATCGTGTGGAAAGTTTGGAATTTATGAGAAAACGTACATTTCGTTACGTATTAGCTAGGCTATTTGAGTACTTCGTTATAGGCACTATATGACTTGGCACTAGGAACTCTAACGTGATGCGTATTTTATAAATAACGGTTACGGTGATTTCGAGTTTTTGATTTAGTTTTATGAGCTGTGAGTGGTAAACGTTTTGAAGTGAATTATTCACTAAACGAACTATTTTAACTTACGAAGAATTATTTCTAAAAATGAGCGGTGAGTATTAAACGACTTGGTGTGGTGACCGATATTTTTATAAACCTTATAAAATAAATGTCGGGAGAGATGTAAGAAAAATAAAAGATTTGGGTATTCCATTTTCATTAGTTTATAAAGATGGGAACTTGAGGGACTTGTCTTGCCACCTTCCCAAACTCACACCACTAAAAACCCTAAACCTAATTTATTATTTCATTTCTTCTTCCACCTCAAACACCCATCTCTCTCTTTCTCTCTTGCTAGCCGCCGGCCACCCCACAACCGCCACCACAGCCGCCACCAAATCTCACCACCACCACCACTTTACTTAAAAACATCTCCTCTTTCACCTAGTGTAACTCACGCGCCCCAAAAACGACTCTAAACCCTTGTTTTAATCAATCACCGCCGCCACTTTTACATATTCATCAAATATTTTGCTTCTAGTTCATAGATCTACAAAGGAAAAGGTGAGAAATGCGTTTTTACGCGTGGGTTGACTTTGTACGAGTCAAACCCGACGTTTTCTTCATTATTGGGTGAAAAAGATTAGTGGGTTTTCACATTTTAATGACTTTTGGTTGATAAAATCATGAAACAAACGAGTTGGTTTCGATTTGGATGGTTTGGTATTCGGATTTATTTGTGGGTCGTGGGTAACCCACGAATTTTTGATGGGTTTTGTTGTTTTGATGTTTGTTTGACTAGTTTAATGATTTTGGTTGATGTTTACTTGGTTTTGGTTGTTATAGATTAAGGTTCTTGTGATGTTGTTGTTGTTTTGGGGTGTTCGAGCCGCGTACGAGCCTTGGCCTAGCCAAGAGATGCCCATGCCGAGACCCTAAGGTCACGGCTAGGGTGGGTTGGCTCGTTGAGGGGTCAAAGCCGAGACCATGTGGTCAAGGTTTGGTCCTAGTAGCCATATTGTGTTAATTGGTTAATTATGTGTATAGTTTGGTTAATGGTTGTGATTAATGGAAGTTATATATAACTTTGTGGAACTTGCGGTAAGTAAATTAGTTGGTAATGGTAAAATATTGGAAGTGACGGTATATATATGTTTATACTTATGTGGATTAATTGGTATAAATGATTGTTGACGATATATTAATATAGTTGTTGATAATTTGGCTATATGAATTATGTGAACTTGATGGTTATGTGTATATATATATATTGCGACTAACGTTTGTTGTGATGTGTTATTGACATGGAAACTTGGTTACGGAATATGGAGTTATAAGGTTGTGAACTTTTAGTATGACGGAGATAGGATTAGTACGAGAGCCGTAGTCGGTCTCGCGTTATTGAAGTTTGGAAAGTGTGATTGGATATCGGGATATATTTATTGGATTGATTTTTTATGACGTTATTGTGTGCAAGTTGAGGTCGCCTAGACTCCCTAGTCTTGGTTGGCTTCAACAATGCCGTTACATGAGATTTTGGACTTGGACTAGTTATGTGGACCGGGAAGTCATCACTCGGACACGTGGACTCGAATAAATAATAATTCGTTAATATAATTTATTACGCTAAACGTATATATAATATAAGTCTAAATATATATATATGTGAAAGCATATGTATATATATTCACTTATATAATAAATAGGTAACGTAATAAATAAAAATAATAACGTATCGATAACTATTAACTATTAAGTTAGATTAATATTTATCGGGACCTTATTTAATAAATATATAACGAATTTATATTACGAGTTAATAACGGAAAGTCTTTAAAAATGGATCCTTATGGGTTCAAAACCAATTGTGGAGTTCGAAATGAATTATTAAATATTCGAGCACACGCTATACAAGTCCAAAGCTTATTATTTCTTTTGTAACGAATATTTGACCTTATTTTGAGTAAGTTACGGATTTATTTATCGATAACGGGCCATTAATATTATTGTTGGACCTATTGGACTGACGAGCCCAATAGGAGCCCGACAAGGATATTAAGTGGTTATGTTGACGAAAAATGCATCCTACGACTAATGATATAACTAAAAGGGGGTAATAAGTAGATCGACAAATGGTTGGACTTATTGAGTTGACGAATTTAATGAGCCGTCGACCATTTATGCGATGACTTATCGATCCATGAGGTCATATCTTTTGACCTTGACTTTTGCGTGCTATTTGATGACTTCTTATATGATTTTTATGCTATTACGTGCAATGTGGATTATTTGACTTTCGTGATATATGCCGTTAAGAGATTTCTTTTGGGATATGCTTATATGATATGATTGGATGAATTATTTGGCGTGAGTTCATTTGAGTCGGGACTTCGTCTCTAGTACCCACCCCAAACGATACCGAACGATACCAAACGATGACTACAACTTCTTTTAAAAGAATGTTTTCTTTGGATAAATAAACGGAAAATACTCGGGAATTACGGGAAGTAATCGATTTCGAGAAAGTTATATATATTAAGTGAGTTCTAAATATGTATAGGTCGTGCCGAGTCATAGTTGCTGAGAAGTCTTAGTCTTGCTTTCTTTTGCTATTACATATCTATCTTGAATTGTGCTTACGACATCGAGGTGAGTTTCATAGCCCCACTTTTACTCGTATTTTAATCATTTTAATGGTTTTCCTAAATTGGGGGAGAATACATGCTACTGTTTTCTTGGACCTGCTACTGTTTCGTTTTGCTATTGTGTGGACTAGTTTTAGGATAGACGGAGGTAGCCGTTGACCTAGAGCTAGGGCGTTTGACCCTAGTTTGGAATAGACGCTATCGCGGCCTAGGTTCGGGACAGACTTGGGTGGTTCCTGCTGTAGCCTGACTAGTGACCGCTGAGAGGCCTGCTCACCATAACCATTCATCTTTACTAAGATGATAAACGATTGATTGATTAAGATTGAGATTGAGATTGTGATTATGAGTCTATACCTATCCTAGTTACACATAGCGCTAAAATTCTTCAGGTCCCGTATTGATTTCGCTT
Source organism: Artemisia annua (assembly GCA_014162995.1). Taxonomy (NCBI): domain Eukaryota; kingdom Viridiplantae; phylum Streptophyta; class Magnoliopsida; order Asterales; family Asteraceae; genus Artemisia; species Artemisia annua. The sequence continues at coordinate 168,391 of LBNU01003430.1, forward strand.
TAAACCTATGAACTCACCAGCGAAAGCTGACCTTTTTAAGCATGTATTTCTCAGGTAATTAGAAGCTTGCTTTCACTACTTGGACAATGGTTATGCTGCTTGGATCTTGGCTTGGGTTGAGATATCGATGGAACTCTGATATTTTATTTTGGACCTATTTACTTTTATTAACTATGGGCTTTCCTTTTAAAAGATTTTTGGATGAATGTAAACTTTAACTTTACGTTGACCTTGTTTACATTTGCATCTATGATATCTTGTTATCTATTTTTGTGATGATACCAATTCCCCGTAGCATCCCGAAAGCTTGTAAGTCTTCCGCTGT
>LBNU01003430.1:170394-184425 GCA_014162995.1 Artemisia annua
ATCGGATCGAAGAGCCTTAATCTTCTTACCGAGTTGTAATTCTACTTCATTTTTGAAAACCTTGAATGTATTACAAACTTCATGTTTATGTTTAAGTAAATAAACATAACCATAACGACTATAATCATCCGTGAAGGTTATGAAGTAGCTAGCACCTTGTTTTAACACATGTCTAAGTGGACCACACACATCAGTGTGTATTAGTTCAAGTAGATCAGTCGCCCTTTCAGGTTTATCACCAAAGGGTTTCTTTGTCATCTTCCCAGATATGCAAGACTCGCATTTATCAAATGATTCATCATTGATATTATGAAAAAGCCCATCGCGTTTCAGCTTTTGCATGCGGTCTTTGCCAATATGTGCAAGACGACAATGCCAATGATAAGACGAAATCAAGTTAGACTTGATTCTCTTATTGCTAATGCTATACATAGAATTATTTCTATTGGACATAGAGTTTTCCATATCAATTTCAAACACACCATTTATTGGAATTGCATTAAAGTAAAAAACATTATTTAAAGAAACAGAAATTCCATTATTAAAAAATGTGTGAACAAAACCATTATCCAATAACAAAGAAACTGAAACGACACCTCTAACAATAGTAGGTGCGTAATGACAATTGTTCAATACTAGAATCAAACCCGAAGGTAAAACTAAATCGAAAGTCCCTATGGCTTCAACTGCTGCACATATCCCATTTCCTACGTACAAGTATCTTTCTCCATAGGCCAGCTTCTTTGCTCCTCTAAGTCCCTGCGATGTATTACAAATGTGAGTACCACATCCTGTATCATAAATCCAGGAATTATTGATGCGCGTGGGATTGCAACACGCACTACGTTTTACCTCTCGAGGGATCTCGAGAAGCTTACANAATGACCAGGAGTGTTGCAGTGGTGACAAGTAGCCAAATCCTTATGGGTTTTCCTTCTTCTTAGAAGGAGGATTTTGCTTCTTAGGCTTCTGTTGGTAAGTCACAGCTTGTTTACCCTTTCCAGAACCTTTACCCTTGTTATTCGCTTGTTGCGGTTTATTGAGTTTATTCTTCTTAGTGATCCTACCATTCTGTATCGCCATTACAGCTGGTGTAGGAGTAGGTGTCTTTTTAGTTATAGCAAGACCCTTTTCAAAATCAATAAGCATTGCACGAACTTCACTAACTGTCTTCCCCTTTCAATGCATATTGTAGTTGCGTACAAACTCACCATACAAATCCTGATTTAGGGATCGCAAGATGAGACCAATACATACGCTTTCTTGATATCCGCAGCCGATTTTCTCCAATTGGTCCAAGTATCGTTTCATTTCCAATACATGAGCGCTGACGGATTTTCCTACTTCCTGCTTACAACCATGCACAGAATCTATTAAGTCATATAATTCTGCAGCAGGTGGTTTTTCATACATTCTTCTGAGTTCATTAATCATGTCCATGGGTCCCCATTCCTCAAACTGTTTCTGCATTTGAGTGTCCATCCCAGCTAACATGATGCAAGCCACATCNTTGAGTTCATTAATCATGTCCATGGGTCCCCATTCCTCAAACTGTTTCTGCATTTGAGTGTCCATCCCAGCCAACATGAGGCAAGCCACATCATTGTGCTTTTCATACTCAACATTGTATTTATCTTTCTGCGCCTGTGTCGCATTATCAGCAGGTCGTGTAAGAAGTGGTTCACTAAGATAATCAAATCTTTTGGCCATCCTCAAGGTAATTCTTAAGGATCGATACCAATCATTGAAATTTTCACCAGTCAACTTGTCTCGATCAATCATTTGCTTGAACGCAGAACTCAAGTTACTCATATTAGTGTTATCGGGTGTAGCCATTTCTACAGAAAAAATTCAAAAGTTAGTACTTTCGATAATAAATTTTAAGAAAATTAAATTTACCCTCGGTTCATAAACATATAACCATTTAATTTACATTGAAAACTAGGATCCAAATTGACATAGAGTCATCACACCAGTTGATCTGCAAGTGATGACCGTATTCAATAAGGTACGGTTCGAATCCAATTGCCAATATCCATTGCAATTCCTAGAGGATGGGATTTACATATTTGCCAACCGCAGTTGCAATGTAAGCATGTTTTATCCCCATCTTATGCCTTGAGTGATCAGCAATCTCACTATCAACTCAATTAAGTTAACCAACTTAAGAAACAGCAACATTGCATAATTTCATTACCCCAGTTGATCTGCATAATTTCATTACCCCAGTTGATCTGAAAGTGATGAAATCATGGAATTTGCCCTTCTATCATGACCTAGTCAGGTTATGCCCTGACGTAGATCACAACTTTAGGTGTTTCCATTTCATTGGGTGGCATATAACTTAAATTTAAGGGTATTTAATTTTGATGTGTGTTATCAAAATATATGTACAAAGATGTCATGCATTCATCTTGTTACATATGATTTAAGTAAAACCTTTTTTATATATGTTTCTTTACGTGAGCACGAATCTACAAAGTTTTAATTGAGGCGTTGAGAGATTTACAACTTTGCCTTAAGGTGCTTCGTACAATCGTGTTTCAAGATGACGCACAAGCGAGCGCGGAACGTTCGTAGGGGCGAACCTCTTAAAAAACTTAGTTCCACTTATACCCACCACACAGTTTGTCATTTGGCCTTGAAAGCACGTTGTACTGTCGCATCCAATCAATTAAAAGTTTAAGATTTTGGCTCAAAACAAGGTTTCACCATTATTAGTCCGGTTTATTATTTTATTTTTTCAAACACCCTTTTGCTTACTTTAAATAAAACAAAAGCAAAATAATACAACCAACAAATAATGAACATGCATATAATAACCAATTAACATGTATACACGATCTAAGACTCCCATTGGTTTTCGAGCTATGTACCAATGGACCACATACACCAAAAGGTTTTGGTTGCGTAAGCCCTACGATAGATGTATACAATAAACACACATTGATATAGCATGCATGATATAAATCAGGTCTTCCCTAATTTTATAATTAACTAAGTTTTAGTAATCTATATAACCATATTATTTACTAAAAACAACACATTAATTATAAAACACGCAAAAGAATCATGATAAATCCATAACAACACATGCATGGTTTGTTATGGAGTCCCATATAGTACATGTAGAGGAACGCAACCAAACGGCATATATCAAATATCCATTTACACATAAAATTGCATGCAACCTAGGGTTTCTACAAGTTTTATTCAAAATCATAAAACCCTAATTTTACTAAAAGAATTCGACACATATATCATAACTAAAGTCGACATTATCATCTAGGGTTTATGAATAATTGAAAAAACAAGAACACAAGGCATGCAATTATCATAACAATTCCTTTTTTATGTGTTAAGGTAGTTAATTACAATGTATTAACGGCTCTTGATGCCACTGTTGGAATATGTGAATAATATAAAACAACTAAACACATAAACATCTAAGAGTACGCAGCGGAAATAGATCAAATACAAGTAATTAATTAACCAAAACATAAAAGGAAATGCGTACCTCAAAAGCTTCCAAGAATGAGAACTTATAAACCCTAGGAGAGGGATTATATGGNTCATCTAGGGTTTATGAATAATTGAAAAAAAACAAGAACACAAAGCATGCAATTATCATAACAATTCCTTTTTTATGTGTTAAGGTAGTTAATTACAACGTATTAACGGCTCTTGATGCCACTGTTGGAATATGTGAATAATATAAAACAACTAAACACATAAACATCTAAGAGTACGCAGCGGAAATAAATCAAATACAAGTAAATAACTAACCAAAACATAAAAGGAAATGCGTACCTCAAAAGCTTCCAAGAAGGAGAACTATAAACCCTAGGAGAGGGAATATAAGGATCGACTAGGGAAGTCGATAGGGCAAGATCACGTTGGCAAAGGTATGCCAACACTTCGTTCTCACACACACGTACTACTAGCGCTTCAATAAGAAAAGCTAGATTCTTCCACAAACAAGATTAAACTAGAAAGCCGTATCACAATCGAGTAGGCTTCCAATGGGATGCCTTGATCGAAATTCAATAGCTCAAGAGGGAGAAGAGATTGGCTTGCTTTGTAAACCAAGGGATGAACAAATGAATACATGAGGCCATGTATTTATACTATCCCAACCTTGGAGCATTTCCTATCCCAGGCGATGTGGGATAGGGGTGTTTGGCCAATCCTCCGCATTGTTATAAATTTGGTATCGTAAGTATAGAATCATTTGTCGGTGCTGTCATCATTGGTATGGTGTGTCATGTTAATGAAGTTGTAATTCTTGATTCTTGCTAGTTTTTTTTAGTACATATATAATTTATTTATTTATATATGAAGGTAGACTTTTTATTTTCATAGAGGTGTTTGGTAAATTAGTTGGAGCTAGAGCTTATCATTGTAAAACAAGGTTAAAAAAATTGTGAATCGGTAGTCGGTCGGTCGACCCTTTTGTAGCTTGCAATTGGTCTAGGCGGGATTAATAAGTGATTAATCGGATTGAAATTTCCGACGAGTTTTGTTATTTCCGATGAGTTTAGGTATTTACGGTAACATTTGCCTTATACCAACAACTTGTAATAGATATAAACAGCTACTATAAGTGATTAAAACAAGTTTCCGACGTGTTTATAATATATCCAGCAAGATTTGCAGGTTTTCAATATGTTTGACCACCGGTTACCACCATTGACCACCGCTAACCACTATTGACGATTGAACAAATCGAACAGGTTGTTAGCCGAGTAGCGTGATTAATCAGTCTTGTACACCTTTTTTGCAACATTATTGTAAAATATCATAGAAAAACATAAAAGAATATCGCATATATTCCAACTTTTGAGTGTTCATCTATAATTTTTCAGCAAATTTAAGTAATTTTATTAACAATAAGTTTACTCATATCGTTTACACTAGCTTGAGCTTATGAAAGTTTATAACTCATAAATAAACTTATATGACAACAAAAGTTATGTCATATAAGCCTATATGACAACAAAAGTTATTATATGTGTCCAAGTTCTTATAGGCTCGTATAAGCTCGGTTACAAACACACACTAAGGGTATGTTTGGCGAAATGAGCTGGGGATGGGGATGGGACTGGGGCTGAGGCTTATATTATAAGCCAAAACTGATATTTGTATTTTTATATGCTTGTTTGGTAAATTAGCTTAGGCTTGAGCTTATTATTGCCAAATTACTATAAAAGACATAATTAAATAAATTTATAGTATATGTTTGATATTTTTGTGGGTAACTAAGTAATGAATAGTTTAGAAGCCCCGGTCTAAAATTTTTTACCCCTTTTATTGGGCTAGGGCTTATAGTTTTAAAAGCCTCCATATGCCTCGACGTCAAACGAGACTTATTATACAAGCCGGTTTATTTTAAAAGTTTATGCACCTGTAAGCCCCAATAAGCCACTCTCCCAAACACACTCGTATATTTTTATATGAATTGATTGGCACACTTTTATTTCTTATTTGCACACTCAAATGTACAACAAGCGATAAATGTACAATTACTTATTACCTAATTTGAAGTGTGCAAATAAAAAATTAGAGTGTGCAAATCACTAGTTTTTTTTATCGCTCATTCTTTTGTTTGTACGTATGTCTAAGTAACACTCTATCGATGCATATTTTATTTGCTTCTTTAATTTCGAACCTCATGTTTTATCTATAATATGTGTACGCGAAAGAGAGAGATCATCAGAAAAACTAAACTGAGATTAAAGTGAAAAAAGGTATACTAGAAGACAAATAGTAAGTTACGGAGTATAGGTTAAATTAAATATTTAAATTTCAAGTTTAATCACTAACGTCTAACCAATCCTTGTTAGACAAACCCATTTAGTTTACGTCTCAACCATGACATGGCACTCCACAACTTATTTGACACTCTTCTTGTGTATCAAAACATTGTGTGCCGTTTCTACAACAACAATATTGTATCTTTCCACCAATCTTTAGTTCCCAACAAACTCCATTGTTGTGCTTTATCTCTTTGATCCCACTTTTAGTACCTATACAAACCGAGGTAAAGTTGTGGATTTAGATTCACTGACATATATTTAGGACATACTAACAAAAGAACAATAACAATAATTAGATCAGACTTACATGCATGTGAAACTAACAATGTGAGAAGCACTAAACATATAGAGATCGTATATGTGCTCATAAACTTCACCATGCTTAGAGATCGAGATTTTGCTTTTTCTTTGTGTTTTTATTTGAAGAGTGTACTCTAAGAATCAAGTGAGAATTCTTAGCTTTATACAAACGTTTGGTACAGTATCTCTAAATATCATTCATGGAAATGATTTCTCAAATATCATTAAATAGTTATAAAATCTGCTTATTATTATCATAGAAAACTATATGATATAAATATATGATACAAACGTTTGATACAATATCTCAAAATATCATTCATGGAAATGATTTCTCAAATATCATTAAATAGTCCTAAAATTTATTGTGATTATCATAGAAAAATATATGATATAAATACACATGTAAACATTCATATCACTCTTTAATATTGCATTATATTCTTTCCGTTCTGAAGTAAATGTCCAGCTTTTTATTTTAGGTTGTACCAAATAATCAAAATAAGTATTTACATTGTTTTCTAACTAATCAAAAGAGATTTTAGTGAATAGTGATTATATTTGATTGGTGGAGAGTATGGTTAGTGGAACTTGCTAAAATTTTATGTAATATGAAAGTGAATATTTTTTTTAAGACAAAACGAGTGTTACATTATTGTACTAGTATTACAGTTGTGGACTTTGGGTGATTCAAGAATTTCAAACGTAAGTGGCACAACGAAAAAATACAAAAGTTCTGACTAGTATTAAAAAAAATACAATTTAAAATAATTCATATACATCCACATTAAAAGAACTGATAAGTTTTCTATTAACAAAAACTTTAAAACTCAGTAACTCAAATGTTGAAAAAAAAAAAAAAAAAATGTATAACACAACATAGCATTTGAGGTAAACTTTGTTTTTCTCTACTAGTTATAAGTCCCGTGCACGCACGGGGTTTACACATAAATCGAATTTGTTTTAAAATTTTAGTTTACTATATGGACATATAAGAATTTTCCGGTGAAAATTGTGATATAAGTACAACTAATAAATATGCATGAGTTTTTAATTATGTATTAATTTCTATTAATATTTTGTAAAGAAAATTATTGAATGAAAGATTTAACTTTGTTTAGCTGATATAGATGTTGAGGTTGAGTTTGATGTTGTTGTTTAACTTTAACTATTGATATCTGTTGTACAAAATGTGCGAGTTTAGTAGCACACAATGAGCGTTGATGATGTTAAAATATACTCCGTAAAGTTTTTTAAAAGTATTTTTCCGGATATCCGTATATAAACTTTAAATAATAATTACATGAATCGCGTATATTAATTTTTATATCACAACAACTTGTACTTACAATTTGATATTTATATTGCCGTTAATAATAATTTAGCCATCATGGGGCTTGTGGTCTAGTAGTAAAGGCTTAAGTAGTTAAGCGAGCCCAAGTGAGAGTAGTACCGGTTTGGGTGACCGACCGGGAAGTCCTCACTTGGGAACCACAAGCTCTAATGATATCAGGCGAATCGGGAATAGGAGTGGGGTTATCCCCTAAGGAGAGGCTCGCGGTTGGTATCTCTGCCCGAGGATGCGACACTAACTCGAGCCAACAACTAACATCTAACAAGTAACCCGCCGTTCAAAAAAAATAATAAAATAATAATAATAATTTAGCCGTATTAAATATTTAAACCCGTGTAAATATATTAAACTTTTAAATAGGATAACATGAGTCTTTATTTAACGTATATAGTAAAAAAATATTTAATAGTTGAAAGTTTAAAATAGGGCTGAGCATCGGGCCGGATCCCGACCCGACCCGACCCGTCTCGACTAATCCTGATCCCGAAAGTCACCTAAATCTTAAACCGAATACCGACCCGAAAGTAGTCGGTTTTTTGGCCCGTCCCGAAAGTAGTCGGTTTTTGCTTGTATTTTGTCGGTTTTTTGCTCGTCCCGACCCGTCCCGAATCCCGAAAATGCTAAAAATCCATCCCGACTCTCGACCCGAGAAGCTATTATTCGGTTTCGAGACTATCGGTTTAACGTATATTAAAACTAATTCATGTATGTACAAAATTTTTTAATTTTAACGGACGAAAGTCTCAAACTAACACTAATACTAATGTAATTGTAAACAAAGTTCATATTATAAATTATAAGGGGTATAAACTGTAAGGGGTTATTTGTTTATTATCTAAAGTTATTAAAAAATATGGAGACTTATAATTTTACACTTAACTCTATATAATATATTTAAAATTCAACCACTAAAGTTTTATTAATTACCTCCTCTATTTTTAAGTTTTTGTTCTCATAAATTTGACACCTATACTTTTATGTATTTTTTTCCTTAACCAAATTCTCCACCAAATTTATTAAATTTTGACCAAAAGCAATTCAATTTTGACTTTTTATTAGCCAATCACGTCGCTCAATTTCGCCTACATGGCAAAATCAAGCTCTCCTATTGGTCCAATTTTTTTTTCAATGAGAAAGGATTTTCAAAAACACTCCGAAATGATGTAATTCTTTTATTATATAAAAAGATTAAATGGGCTTAAAGTGATATTTTTTCTATAACAAATTTTATCGTGAACCATTTCAGTGGCAATGTTTCATATATATAAGACTAGAGAACAAGGTAAACAAACACCAATTCACCTTATACCTCAGCGGCACCTCAACTTTCTCTCTCCTCTCACTTCCTCTCACACTCACTCACTTATTTGTGGACAAGGTTACCTTTTATGATAACGTTAACTCCCATTTTTTTAATACTTACAAAATTAAAAACGTAAATGTAAAAATATAAAAACGTAAACATACGAAATAGAAAACTTTTATTCATAAATTAAAAATATTACATAGACAAGTGTTCGACCATATCACGTCTAACATATTGCCCTTTGTGTCCATTTGGACAACCAAACCACTTCCAATCTGTACAGTCAAGGCTTCCTATCATCCCCAGAAACGTGTGCGTTTCTTCATGATGTCGATAAAGCTTTACGACATCAGTCATAGTGGGTTTCCTCAAATACTCTGGACCAAAGATTTCCATAACAGAATCACAAAAATAATCAAGAGATCGACGAGAAGTTTTGTTACTTATCTGCAGATATTCGTCTAAAGCATCATAAACCACGCCGTATGCCAATTGACGAATTGCGGAGGTGCACTTCATCAACGCTGAAATGCCTTCTTTTCCGGTACAATCAATATTACCACTAAAAATGGACAATGGGTAGTTACCTCCCAAACTATCCATTTGAAAAGATTGCGACTCATTCGGAACCTTTTCCGGAACCTATACTCATCGTACAGTGGGTTCTCAGAAAAGTAAGCTTCGACTAAACGGTCATGTGCACCATAATGGTCTCGACTAAAGTTTGTTTATCACCGGGTGATTTGGTTCTCGTCTATCTTTAATAAACGACACCGCTCTTGCAATAAAATTCATGTTCCGACTTTCAATTTCTTGTTCTTCTTCTGAATCGGTGAACATAGTCATATCGGAATTCTCGAAATTCATTTTAAAAATAAAAGGAATGAGATATATGTTGTTTGAATGAGATATGAGAAGTTGTGTTTAAATTTGTTAAAGTTTTGGGGTGTTTATAAGTGAAATATGGGGTAGTGTTTAATTTTATTTTATTTTAGTTTATTACTCCCTCCGTTCCATATTAAGTGTCCACAATGGAATTTTGGGAAGTCCCAAATTAAGTGTCCATATTGTACTGTCACACCCTGAATTTACCTGATTGGCAGCGGAATGGAATACCTGGGTGTAACGTTCATGGCATCTCATACAATGGTTATATTGAACGACCTAAAGTGTCGTTTTGAAAATACATCGTTTGATCATTAAAAACATTCAGAGTTTACAAAATAGGTCCCAAAATGGTGTTGCAAGTTTTATGAAAACAAGTTCAACATGATCAAACGTTACATAAGTGCATGAAATAAAAGGTGAGACGTGTCGACTCCGCGACTCCAAGGATGTCCAAAATGCATGCCATCATGATGTCTTAATTACCTGAAAATACATTGCTAAAAACGTCAACAATAATGTTGGTGAGAAATCATAGGTTTATGAAAATAAATGTTATACGGTAACCTCAAGTATAATGTGCAAGACATAAGTCTCATGAAAAATCGTACAATAGACCTTAAGCTCATGACCCCGAAGCTAGACTGGTGAAAATGCCCCTCCAGAGTGTTTTGTCAGGCACTCTGATGATGTTAGAAATGAAATGCATCCGTTATGACGGTTGGTATAACCAACACGGATGGAGGCGTCACCCTCAATAGATCTATCCACTCACTCTCGCTTACACATAATTAACGGTTCATGATAATGAATAGGGGACCTTAACAAGGCAATGCGGTAACTTAATCAATGTACATGAATTTGATACTTAGGCCCGTATGAAAAAATGGTGCAATGTATTCTCCCCCGTGGGATTTGAAAACAATAAAAGAATGTAGACAGGGCTATGAAAACTCACCTTAGCAAAAGCAAATCCCGAGTGGCAAATTGGTAATTGGTAAATAAAGTCCGATAACTCTAATCGCGACCTAAATAATGCATATTTCTTAGTTTTGAAAGCAAGGCCAAGCATGCAAGTTCATACTCTACTTTATCACTTGTACATGTTTTATCGTCAAAATGTAGTTGCTTCAATTTGATCGTTTATTTGGAAAATCACCTGTTTTGGAAAACGTAACTTGTAAATCTCGTGATTAAATTTTAGTCGTCATATTAGTAGGTATTCCAAAAATCTCTACCGCGCCTAATAAGTGTATGTAATATTCTACCATCTTCGTTTACGTCATTTTAGCCAAAATACGCTCTAAAATGTCCAAAAATCCATTTTATATATTTCTAACAGCTTTTCTAATGGCCAAATAATAAGCTGTCAAAACTTATATGTCGTCGCAATCTTCTTTAGGCCATAACTTTCTTGTCTTAGTTCCGTTTATTAAGTTTTACATATCCCCGGGTTCGTGTTTAAGTATACCAACATGTTTTTAGTGTCTCGGCTAGCCTAGTAAATTTTACATCAGTTTTTATCTTCAAAAAAAATTTCCAACAGCACCTATATTTTACAGAAAATTCATTCCCGTCGCATAACTTAAAACCAACGTATCTTTTTCATTATCAGCCCGTTTTAACTCGTTCAAGCGGCTACATTTTCGTTATTGAGTCTATTTTCTATATTTCTAGCCTAATATGGCCACTGAGTTACTGATTTTTCTGTAGAAGGTCGAATGGGACAGATTGCTTTCTAAAAGTGTCAAAACATTTTTCCTAGCCTTCTAGTTATCAAAATCACTTAACAACAACTCCAAAACTAATCCTAACTCCTCAACCAATTTCTCAACATAACAGTAGTGATCTGATACTAACTTAGCAATATTCAAGGGTCCATGTAAATGATCATCAAGGATGTTTAAAATTACCAGTTTACTAACATATACCCAAATGATCATCTTCTTGTGGAGATTTTTACTAACTAGTTTACTTGTAATAAAAACTTGTTTAGAACATACCCTTTTGTTAAAAGATCATTGTGAATGTAAAACTTTATCAACATGTACAAAGTGATAACTTGGTATATATACTTGAACTAGCATATGACATGAAAAACATGAAGTTTTAGCAATGCAAAGATTACTTACAAAAGGAGATTAGTGAGACAAGAATGTAAGACACTTGACTATGGTGGATTAGAAGGAGATGCAAGACAATGGGAACCCAAGAGTACTCCAAGTTACCAAATATATATATATATTATAATATATATATAGATATAATACTATATATATATATATATATATATATATATATATATATATATATATATATATATATATATTATTGTACTATATATTTTAATAATATGTGATTGTGAAAAAACTTAACCTACCCGTGGGTTAAACTACCGGGACTAAAAACACAATTAATGCTTGCTTTAATATATGGCATGAAAGGAATAAAAAGTCCTTCTTTTCTTTCCTTATTTTTATAGTGGCCGAATGGTAAGAGAGGACGTAAGGTGAGTGTTAGAGGTTTTTTCTAAGTCTTAGAAATAAAGGCTAGTGATAAGTAAGTAATATAGGAAGTTTTGTAGATTATTCTTTAGTTATAATTATTTATTTATGTACAACATGAATAATGGAATTAGTAAAATTTCAAAGGTAGCATGTGGGGGGTGATGTTCGGACAGATTTATGGGGGGAAAGAAGAGAGACCGGTGCCTCAATGTAAGAATTTGCCTAGTAACTAGTTTAGTTGCATTCAAATCGTCTAGATTCATATATACCATATATTTTGTGTTAATTTGTGTAAAAGAATGCTAGTAAAGTTTGATGTTAAAAATAAAATACTTGTGATTAATTTTTACAATGTATTTTGAGTAGGCATTAGGTATTTAAAATGTATTGTCTAGTAATGAGTAAATTTAAAGTAATTAGGTATCATTTATGTGCTTGTAATAAAATAAGTACCAAAGGGTGAAATAAAATATTTCTTGAATTTTTGTAACACTCTATTATGTGTAGAAATGTAATAAAATTATTAATTGGAGTACTGGGTACATTGTTCATGCATATGAAAACGTTTACTTGTATAATTAACTTTAATGAATAATTATGAACTTGTAGCTATAATGAAATCAAATATGCTCTAGCAATTAAATGAGCACCGTAGTAGTATCAATGTACTAAAATTATGTAGACCAAAATTTTGTCCAGTGTCGTAGTGCACCATAGGGGTTTCTAGGTTACGCGATTATGAATACCCGTAAACTAGGTTTACTAGAAGATGCATGATGATCATGAATAGTGTTTTCCTTCCGGGAATGAATAGTGCCACATGAATAGTAAAAATTTTGAACGTTTCTCAAAATCTCAAACTGACTCCGAAAACGATGAATAGTAAAAGGGTTAATTCTGCCAAAACGTACGATACTTGTCAAAAATATTAGTTTTGAGTAGTGAACAAAAAAAATCTTATCTCATAAATCTACTCGACTATTTTGTCCTTATACGAGAATTATTTCACTCATGCAGCCGGTTACCAGTTTAACTTTTTTTTGTCATAATATCATCTTCCACATCGGATCTAAAACACACGCTTTGCTTCCACACCCAGACGCTTACCTGAATCCAACCTTTTCCATCTACTTTTGTACTTGAAATTCATAAACAAGTACCACCTTTATCCTTATTTAGGACACTGCTTCAACATATGAAACATCACTATCAAAAACCCCAAATCTGATCTTAAACCCTAATTGGTCATTGATATTAAATACAACAAATTGATTGTCGCTTTCCTGAAATTGTGAAGACATAAGGTATATTCCATATATTATTTATTGTTTTATTACCCCAATTGTAATAATTTATGAATAAAATTAGTTTTCTAGGGTTTGCTGTCGAATTAGGGTTTTTATTTTTTTCATTTACTTTTTACAGGTGTGATGGAGATACCACTAGATGTGGTCTTCAAAATACACTACAATGGTGTGTTTATGTTTGATCCGCTGAGGTAATGGTAGGGAAATTGTTATGGAGGCTTCCTCTAATATTAGGATCATGTTTAGTCCACTCTTAGATTTGTTAGTAGCTAAGATAAAGCAAAACATTTGGGCTGTGTATTTTTGCATACCTGAGTTGGACATTGATAGTGGTGGGTTAAAAATAATTGAAAGGGATGCCGATGTCCATGCTTTGTATGACCTAGCTAAGACGCATAAGAAGGTTAACTTATATGTTGCTCATTCACCACAAAACTTAGCACCTTATTACCATCAAAACTTGTGTCTAGACAGTTCTGACTCAGAAGTCACTTCAAAAAAGAGACAACATGATCAGTGGAAAAAGGATGCGGGTAATATGTCTTATGATGAACTA
>LBNU01003430.1:184438-211460 GCA_014162995.1 Artemisia annua
CAAATTGATTGTCGCTTTCCTGAAATTGTGAAGACATAAGGTATATTCCATATATTATTTATTGTTTTATTACCCCAATTGTAATAATTTATGAATAAAATTTGTTTTCTAGGGTTTGCTGTCGAATTAGGGTTTTTATTTTTTTCATTTACTTTTTACAGGTGTGATGGAGATACCACTAGATGTGGTCTTCAAAATACACTACAATGGCGTGTTTATTTTTGATCCGCTGAGGTATGAATATGGTAGGGAAATTGTTATGGAGGCATCCTCTAATAGTAGGATCATGTTTAGTCCACTCTTAGATTTGTTAGTTGCTAAGATAAAGCAAAACATTTGGGCTGTGTATTTTTGCATACCTGAGTTGGACATTGATAGTGGTGGGTTAAAAATAATTGAAAGGGATGCCGATGTCCATGCTTTGTATGACCTAGCTAAGACGCATAAGAAGGTTAACTTATATGTTGCTCATTCACCACAAAACTTAGCACCTTATTACCATCAAAACTTGTGTCTAGACAGTTCTGACTCAGAAGTCACTTCAAAAAAGAGACAACATGATCAGTGGAAAAAGGATGCGGGTAATATGTCTTATGATGAACTACTTGCTTGGGCTGAGGAAGAGGCACAGTCCCCTTACTTAAGGTCCCCTACGCCTCATAAGGATAGACCACTAAGAAAAGATTTTGAGGGTAAGGTAACATTCACTAGAGTCTGGACTCAGGATGATGACTTTACAAATGATGTCCCATTCCTCACTGAAGATGAGGTGTATAAGTCGCCTGAAAAGGTTGCAGAGAATGTGGGAGTTGATTCAGTGACGGATGATGTAGTTGATGTAGGGAATATGCCTACAAGTAATGATGTTGTTGATGCCGTCGTTGAGAACAGGCCTACGGTTGCTGAGGATGTAGAGGGTATTCCTGATACAAATGTTGATATTGATGAGGTTGTCTTATCAAGGCAAAAAAACTAGACAAAGGAAAGGGTGTTATGACAGAAAAAGATAAGTCATCTTCAAAGAAAACAAACATGGTCCGTAGGCCTACTGGTATAACCATAAGAGAGAATGCCAATCCTGTGTCGTCTTCTGATAGTGACATCGAAACAAACATGTACCAGCCCAACGAAGAGTTTTCTGAGTACGAGTCTTACGAATCTGATAATGACTCTGATAAGTCTTACGATTATCTTAGTGATTGTGAAGATGAGGTCATTGAATTGAGGAAGCGTATCTCTCAACGCAAACAAAGAATACCTGATCACCAGGAACAAGAACAAGGAAGCGATGACCAAGATGATGACACGCCTGAAGTTATTGATTATTATACCTCTCCTGGTTTAGCTACCTTAGTTAGAGAACATGAAAGGTACATGGAATCTTTATTGAAGCAGATAAAAGGTAACGAGGTTGGCATAAGTGACCCGTTTTCAGTGGAACTGAATTCAAAATCTAAAGACAAGTATCCTGTCCATGATGAAGATACACATTGGAGATTGAAGAAACCTAAGGTATACAACTGCTATAATTGTGTTAATATTTACTGCATTTCAATAAACTTAGTAACATTACAGTGTTAAATAATTCTTATTACGTATTCCTTTACAGCTAGGGGAGAAGTATGCGACTATTGATGCTTTTAAGGATTGCTGCACTCACTATGCTTTGGCAAATGGTTTGAGAGGAGTACAAAGAAGGACATTATAGCAAAATGTGGCCAACGCAAGGAGACACTAAAGGATCCAAGTAAAGGGAAACAAAGGAATTACAACAAATATCCCTCTGAGACGGCAGGCAACTCAGATTGCGCTTGGAGGTGTTACGGGAGGATGTTAATAGGTGAAGCTACATTTCAGGTTATTTCTTTAAGGGATACACACACTTGCGTTAGAAATTTCCATTATGGCAAGCTTATTAATTACAAATGGATAGGCCGCCATTTTGGTGATAAGATCAGGATGAACCCTAATATTAGTATAAACAACATAGCTGAGTTGGTATACAGGAAATACAGATGCCATGTTAGTCGTACTCAGTGTAGGAATGCAAAGATTTTTGCCCTAAATGAATTAGATGCCACTATCCAGGATCACTATGGTATGCTTAGGTCATATGCTCAGGCAATACATGGTTCTAATGAAGGAAGTACGATCAAAGTTGGTGTCACTGTCAATCCGGATGAAAAGACATACTTTGACAGGTTTTATGTGTGTTTCAATGGTCTTAAAGAAGGATGGAAATTAGGGTGTCGTAGCATAATTGCATTGGATGGTTGTTTTTTAAAAAAAACAAACTACGGTGAAATTCTAACTGCCGTTGGTAGAGACGGGAATAACCATGTATTTCCGGTGGCATGGGCTGTTGTCACAGTTGAGAACAAGGACAACTGGAGCTGGTTTTTAAATTTACTTGGTGAGGATTTGGATATTTTCAATGGACACGGACTAACTCTTATGTCTGACCAGCACAAGGTAATAGACTTACACCGTTTGCTTTGTTATATACATAAAATGTTGTCATGAGTATTATATAATGTCTGTTTTGTTTTTCTAACTTTTCTCGTAGGGCTTGATTGAAGCAGTGAAAGATGTTATGCCACTTGCAAAGCACCGACAGTGTGCTCGCCACATATACGAAGGTTTCAGGAAATAGTATGCTGGAGAAGAATTCCGGGGCCTTTTCTGGGGTGCTTGCAAAGCTTCATACCCTGGCTGGCATAAGAAGTTATGGATAAAATCAAGAGAGCTAATCCTAAAGCACATGATTTTCTGGTAAAGAAAG
Source organism: Artemisia annua (assembly GCA_014162995.1). Taxonomy (NCBI): domain Eukaryota; kingdom Viridiplantae; phylum Streptophyta; class Magnoliopsida; order Asterales; family Asteraceae; genus Artemisia; species Artemisia annua. The sequence goes on from LBNU01003430.1 coordinate 187,221, forward strand.
ATCCAAAGACATGGTCGCGAGCATACTTCAAAGAAGGAGTATGCTGTGAAGCAGTAGAGAATGGATTCAGTGAATGTTTCAATGCAGTCTTGGCTAACGTTAGACACAAACCAATCATAACTATGTTGGAATCGATGAGAGTTCTTATTATGGAAAGGATGAATACTATGCGGGCATTGGCGGAAAAGTGGACTGGGGATATTTGCCCTAATATTCAAAAAGTTTTGGAAGCTTCAAAGGATCAACAAAGGTATTACACTGATTATTCTTTACTACATGTTTTTTAATGTATAATGATTCTTATTTTCCATTATTGCATAATACTTTGTAGATTCTGGCATGTTGTATCATGTGGTGGTAACCTATTTGAAGTAAGGAAGGGGTCTCAATCATTCTGTGTTGACGAGCCAAACAGAACCTGTTCTTGTCAAATGTGGCAACTCTCAGGTTTGCCCTGTGCCCATGCAATAGCATGTATTTTCAAATTGAATAGGTTTGCTGAGGAATATGTCCCAGAGTGTTTCAAGAAAGATAGGTATTTGCTTGCATATAGTCAATATATGAAACAAGTAGAGGGCATTGATTTTTGGCCAGATTGTAGTCACCTATCTAGGATTTTGGGTCCCAAGCCTAAGAAAATGCCTGGTAGGCCTAGAAAGAAGAGGGTAAGGGCTAGTCATGAACCTAAGTCAACCACTAAGATAAGTAGAGCTGGAATTCCCATGACATGTCATAACTGTGGACAAACTGGGCATAACAAAAAAGGGTGTACAAACGATGCTATACCTTCAGTACCAAAAGAAAAATCAAAGGGTGGAAGGCCTAAGAAGAAACAGAACACTCAGACTGGTGTTGTTGACGTTGATGATGTACCTAGGTTTGTTAACAATGTTGTTAATGAGTTTGAGATGGGAGCTTCAAACATGAGAGGTAGGTTTAATGATGGGAGGGTTTTTTTTATGGGCACGAGGAATAAGAGAGCTGGAACTCCAAATAGGGGTCGTTTGAAGTTAAGGGGTGGGAAAACAAATTCTGGTAGATTAATTCCAGCTGAAAGAGTTGCCAGAATGGGCCCATGGTTGGCCATGGATGGTGGTAGTTCTGACACTATTGAGGAGGAGCAACACTTGCATGGATCAACAGTTTCCAAAAGGAAACAACCTTTTATTGGTGACACCATACCAGGTAACACTTGTTGCAAATGATGATGTTAAAATTGTTCAAAAAAATAAATTGCAACGCTTAACATTGAATTTTTATGTTTGCAGGTACACAGCAATCTCAAGTAGGTGCAAATCCAGAAATGTCCAACATTGTTGAAAGCAGATCAAACAAACAAGCTAGAACTACAGCAACAGGAAGGGGTGGAAGGATTACAAGGCAAAGCACTGAAAGACAGAGTAGATCAGCTGCAGTTCATCCAGTGCAAGAACCAGCAACAGTACCTGCACATGCTTCACAAGCAGTTGAGGCACCTAGAGCAAGACAAGCACCTGTACTCCCACCTCCAAGAATCAGAAGTCAAAGAATTCTTCAAAAGAGGTTGTCTACACCCATAACAGGACCTGGTTCTTCAGTTGACAATGAAATTGTCATTGAATAGTGTTTCTTAAACACTATTCAAACCTCATGTAATGCACATAAACATTAAGTAGTACCATGTGTATGTTTAATTATTATGCCCTATTTTGTCCATGGGAGGGCCTTAGTATTCTGTATAAGAAACTTGAATAGTGCATCTAGTCACTATTGTCTTGTGTAACATATGTAAAATAGTGAAGCCAAGATGGCCACTATGAAGCCCTATTTTGTTCACTGGAGGGCTGTAGCCTAAGTAATAGGTGAAACTAATATAGTGCAGCAGCAGACACTATGATCTTGTGTAAGATATGTTGAAATAGTGTAGCCTGGATGGCCACTATTGTGCCCTATTTTGTTCATATGAGGGCTTAGTAGTTAAGTTAGGAAGCATGTGTTCTGGTTGTAACAGTGTAATGTGCTACTGCACAAACCATTTATGTTATGAAAGAACACTATTTAGCATTATCATTATGTGTTTTATGATGTCTTTGGTTTGGTTATGTTACAAACAACATTAGAAATGCAGATTATTGAACATGCAAATATACCAAAAGAATTCTAACATAAGTGTAATCATAAAGTAAATAAAAGAGACACCAAACCTTCATACCAACATGAAAAACATACATTACAACACATAGTTTGATAAGTTCATAACAACATACAAATGAAAGGCTAGAATACTAGTTTGTAGATCTTGTAGGTACTACAAATTACTTGTTAATGGAGACAACAATTACTGCTCCAATCAACACCAACAACAGAATCATGAAACAAGTAGAACCCATAAAGAAAGTGTCATACACTTTTGCCTTGACTTTTAAGTCACTCATTTCCTTGTAAAGCATTTCCATAGTGAGCACATCATTTGGCTCCTTTCCAGTTTCACCGTCATATACATTGTGCATGTGTCTGTTTCCAACAGGGTAATCAGCATCATCTGGGCGAGAAACGCTCTCTAACTTGGACTCCAAAAGCTCATTGTCCTTATACAGCCTATACACTAGGTCTTTGTAGTATTGAGAAGGCAACTCATCATCAAGAAATCCATAAACTTCACATTTCTTCTCTTTACCCTAAAATGAATTTGTAACTGATAAAAGATAACCAAAAGACAAAAATTAAAGGTTGTGACATATTTAATAGTTGGTAACTTACACGGATGGGACATGCTTTGAATCTTCGACCTGGATTCTCAGGAGTCCATGAAACTTGTTCATAAATTGGAATCTTACAAATACAGTGAGTCATACGAGCTATCTCCTCCTTTGTGTACCTTCTACGATAATAACGAGATGTGGAAGAAGATGAAGCCATGGAACAAGTGGTTATGGAATAATTTGCCCTTTTAACTGTTTTGGAAATTTAATTAGTGGATGAACTAGGGTTCATGAGTTTAGGGGAAGATGAAGAAGAAAGAGTAAAGTATAAAATGTGTTTGAATTTGTGGGTTTGGGTTTAAGTGGTGTGTGGGAAAAAAGAAGAAAAAAAAATATAGAAGTCCACTAAGCATTAAACCAGGTGACATGGAAGTCACCGGCTGGGTGAGTGAAATAGTTCTCGAATAAGGACAAAATAGTCGAGTAGATTTATGAGATAAGATTTTTTTTTGTTCACTACTCAAAACTAATATTTTTGACAAGTATCGTACGTTTTGGCAGAATTAACCCATAGTAAAATGATGAATAGTGATCGGTGAATAGTAAATGATGAATAGTAACTGGTGAATAGTAAATTGTCGAGGTTTGAAAAATGACCTGAAATTGTGAATTGTGACATGTACCTTCCAACTAATAAGATAAGACTTTAGTGGGTAAAAATAATATTTGATTGGTGGAGAGTGTAGTTAGTGGAATTTCCTAAAACTTTGTGCATAATGTAAGCGGACACTTAATATGGGACGGAGGGAGTATATTTTTAACACATGCAACGGTTATATTCTATCATGGGGCCCACGATAATTACAAATCAAACTAGGTGAACCGGTCACCTTAGTTTCCCTCGATTTATGCAACTCGCGCTTGAAGTGGAACATTGGAGAAGGTGATGGCGCGTGAATTGAAAGTCACCGAATGCATTCTCACACCTTTGCCTTAATGATAAAAGTAAATTAAAACCTAAAACTCCATGAAAAGTATATGGCTTCACATACGAAACTCATAGATGGCACATGTTTGTAGCCTAAGGTTGGGTCCGCCCTGGTTGTGGAAACCGTAGAGGGGGGTGAATACGTTTTCATTTAAAACTAAAAACATTTGTATCAAATAACCGATAAAGTGTGACACAATACGAAAAGTGTCAACAATGGTCATACAACAACTAGAGATAGTATGAAGTGAACTACAACACAAATACTATCATGCTATGACACAAACATAATCAACACCATATAAGCAACAAACCACACAAATATAAACGCAAAGCAAATATAGATATAAAGCGGTAGATGCGAAGATAAATGTAAAGAGATAAGTAAAGAAAGCGCAAACTGGACACGATGATTTATAGTAGTTCGGTCACGAAGCTTCTCTTCGCCCTACTCCACTCCCCGAGTACCCAACTCGAGAGTTACTTCACTAATCAACAAGCTCCCTTCTCGGCGGAGAAAACCATACAACATTGCTTATAATATTTTCCGACACTAAGCTAGATGTCGAGTTCTTCTTCGGGTACAACCAAACCCGTTATGTTTTATGGCCCAACATAACAAACCTTGTGTTTTAAGGCCTAAACACATAAACCTCGTCGCTTACATTATTTTCCGACACTAAGCTAGATGTCGAGTACTAATCTAGCTAGTACCAATCTCACTCACGATCTACCCGATCCTCACAAATCACACAAACTACAAGATCCACATGATCTACACACGATCCACACGATCAAATGATCCACACGATCAAACAACGGACATACACACCGTCCTAATCTACACATGACACTCCAAGGACTTACACATCATCCGGATCTACCTATTACACTTGAGATCCAAGACTTATAATTACCTAATCTAATTACATGATGACTTATGTGTTTTATTTTTGAAACCTTGAAAATTGCAAGCCATAAATGGTGAAGAGCTTGGTATTTATAGGCTTGAGATCTTGGACGAAAGGATGAACCCACCAATGGGTAATAGCATGCATGGATGGATAATAGGATGCACCAAAATTCAAAATTCAAAATTCAAATTTTGAATCTTCCTTTTTCCCGCTCAAATTCAAAATTCAAAATTTGAATTTGCCTTTTTCCCTCCAACTTCTAAAAGGTTCTAGAAGCATTGTTGGGATTCTTGAAGCATTGTTGGGTCATGATGGGCCTTGTTAGGCCGCTCACTATTGTACCCCGAATGGACTTGTTCATTTTCTTGGCCCGATCCACTTTGCTAATTCCATATGTATGCTTGGCCCGATCCAATTAGTTGAGTCCATATGTATGCTTGGCCCAATCCAATTAGCTAAGTCCATATGTAGAGGTCTTGAGATGATGATGTGTAGTTACGAGTGCCTTGTGCATTTTACGTTTTGTATTACAAGTTACATGTTTGTCATTATTAAAACCGAAGAGACCGTCTAGTGTAGATATCGTAATATTTGCACTAACAATCTCCCCCTTTTTGATGATGACAAATATGTAAATCGTAACACTCATTAAAATGTAGAAGTTACTCGTTTACTCTCCCTTCTCCCCTTTTTTTCGAAGCAAAAAGGTAGTTCCCTCGAGCTCTCTACTTCTATCATGCAACTCGTAAGACGGTTGCTTTGAAATTTCACTCCCTTCTCCCCCTTATTACAATACCTTCCTTTCTCCCCAGAAAGTCGAGCTTGCATCATCCAAGTGAAGTCTTCTATCACCACGGTTAAGAAGACTCCATGTCATGTATTCAAATGCCCACGAGCTCCCCTAGCTCAATGCTCCCCTATGGTGATTGAATCCCCTTGTTTATTTACCTTAGTATCTAGCGGATCCATAAATCAAATTCTTACAAAGGCTTTTCCTACATCAAGGGTTAGCTTCGTGCAACATAATATATAACAAAATAGGAGCAATCATTATAGAGCACATAGCAAGATATGCAAGGGTTAAACTAAGTAGCTACCTAAAAAATGAGTTTGATGAGGTATGTGAGCATATCAAAGTATGCTAGAGGTTAGACATGTGATGAAAGTCTACCAAGAGGATAAAAACAAAGAAGAAAGCCCAAGAAAGTTGATTGAAAAAAAAATAAAAATATGAATGCATATTGCAATTCAAAGACACTTGAGTGTCACAACCCGACCGACAACCTAAGGTGTATTCAATCAATCACACTAACAAGAACGAGATTCGTTCATTGACTGACACATAAAATGACTTCTTCCAAGTTGTCATTGGGAAGGCGAGTTCTAACAAACCTTTTGAACGACATAATCATCTACCTAAGATGATTTGTGTTAAGGATAGTTTGTTGATAAGACATACTCTAAATGAGGTAGATATATGTCACTAATATTATGACAAGTCATGTCATAATATAGACTCGAAGAAGAAAGAAAAATGAAAATGAGAGCGATATGCACCTAGATACGAATGGAAATAATTCCATGAGACGGGAAAATGTTGGAGTTGACCTTTAAGAAAAGGTGAGCAAAGACGATTTGGATTAATATATCGTTTGCACTGACAATGAGATGCATGATATATTTCAAATGAGAAAAGGATGTTCATGTGATCCTATAGAGGGTAAATTTCTCTAACGGGGTTGAGGTAATGAAGTTCTAGATTTCTAGTTTTAGATGATCCTAGTTGTGTGTCAGAGATAATTTGGTGCATGAAGGATTTCGCGTGATTGTGTAGTTATACACTTTGGGTATAATGGTTGTGATGGTTAAAGGTTATTGAAATAACTGTCACTATCAAGAGTGAGGTATAGTGATAAGGTTTGTTATGATCAATGGATTGAAGGTTCTTAAGCTAACTATCACTATCAAGAGTGAAGTGTAGCTATAGGGTTTGAATGGGATTGATATAAGGGTTGAAGGTTCTTAAACCAAATATCACTATCAAGAGTGAATTTTAGTTATAAGTTTTGATGTGAGGGTTGAAGGTGCTTGTATGGAACAAATAGCTAAGTGATCACAAAGAGTTGAGGTTAGGAAGCTAGAGTCAATTGTGGTTTTGTGACTGGGGTTTTGCTAAGTAACGGGTACTTAAGCAGTGAGTGGTTTAGTAAGGAATTCTAGGGAATAAGAACCACATTTGTGTGTTCTTGAGAGTGTTTGGTGAAAGACTAGATGTGTATGAGTGTGTTTCTGCTCCCCCTTAATCGATGACCATCCGGACAAGATGTGTTGGAAAAAGAGAAAAAAAATAAAGAGGAAGACAAACGTTGACGGAAGCGATGAGCTTAGTAACGTTATGACAAGTGGTGGATAACATACAATAAACTTTACCTTTGAAGTCACGTAGCTCTTCTCAATCATTGTGAGTATTCATAGAATATTCATATGATGAGGCATGTGATTACGTGGAAATGTGCTAAGAGTTAAGAAGATAGAATCTTCACGGTTGTGGAGTTAGTGATAAGGTTCTAGTAGGGTTATCTTTGATAGAAGGAACTACGTTGATTAAGAAGGGTTATCTAAACTTATCCTTGCGGTTCTTCGATTGAAGTGTGTGGAAGATGAGTGGGATGCGGAAGCATTGGTAGTGTAGAACGAAGGTTGGGAATTGTAGATAAGTTAGAAGATGATGTATACGAAGGTGACCAAACATATGGTGTGTTTAGTACCATGCGGAAGTGAAAAGGGAAAAAGCTAAGGAATCAGAAGATAGGCAGAATCTATTCACATAGGAGACGGTTCTGGTTCAAGACCACAACGAGTGGGTTTTGACTGTGAGAACTCAAAACAAAATAAACCGTCCCCTATTTAAGGGTACCGTGACCTGCTGAGGTCAGTTTTGACCCAGAATTTGATTTTCGACAAAGAAATTTCACATATATTGTGATTTTTCTGGACCTTGGATTAAAGGAATTTATACCAAATAAATTCTTTTATGAATGAATCCAACGGGATTCGATGAACGTTGATCGAGAACGAGAAATGACATTTAATTGCATTTCACACATTAAATATACTTTAAATATTTCGGATGAAATATTTAAGTTGTCATTAAAGTTTGAGAGGCTTTGACTTTAATCTAGAGATATTTTAGACACACATAAATCAACAATTTGAGAGGATCTAACGAGTAAATCTCGCTGATTTAGTGAGACTTTTAGACATGATGAAAAAATCTATACCCAATAAATTCTTTGAGGAATAAATCCAACGGGACTTGACACGAGATTACTGACAATCGAGATGACTTTCATATTTCCAAGGAAATATTTAAGTAGTCATTAGAGGGATTTGAATGATGACTTTAATATTTCCAATAAAATATTTAGATAGTCATAAGACGAGATTCGGAAGAAAGAGAGTATCAACATACTCTTGGCGAGATAGGATGATATGTTTGTTTTCTACCCTAAAACTAATGGATATGTTCGATCCTCGTTATGTATGAGGTGAGCTTGACGACACAATACNTTCATATTTCCAAGGAAATATTTAAGTAGTCATTAGAGGGATTTGAATGATGACTTTAATATTTCCAATAAAATATTTAGATAGTCATAAGACGAGATTCGGAAGAAAGAGAGTATCAACATACTCTTGGCGAGATAGGATGATATGTTTGTTTTCTACCCTAAAACTAATGGATATGTTCGATCCTCGTTATGTATGAGGTGAGCTTGACGACACAATACGATGACAAACCTATGAGGATAAGAGGAACTAACGGAAATGAATATATTTTGTCTTAAGGAGTGTATATTCAGACGAGGATAAAAGGAACTACTAATCACTTATGTAGTAACTCGTAAGTTCTGTGTTACCCGAATGTTGATGTTAGCTTTTAGCATTAGGATGAGCGTTTTAACATATGTTGTTAAAAGGCTTGGATATGATGTTTCGGATATGACATTTAACAATTGCGATCGCAAGTTAAACTTACTTGAATATTTCGGATGAAATATTTAAGCTGTCAAACCTACTCCGAGTTCTACTAGGTTTGTATCTAACCTCCCCTTGACTAAAGGGTGTATCACTTGGAAGAAAGCGAAATGATGACCAAGGAATTAGGACAATTTCGCGACTACTTCAAACTTATAGATTTTGACACTAGTGTATGACTATATGACGTCTAAGAGTTTATAGTGATAGGCAAACCTAATCCATTATGTGTCAAACAACATAGTGTGGGATGCAAGTAATCTAGGTTTGCTAGGGAGTATCCTAATTACTACTTGTTCAAAATGAAATCCTAATAGGAGATAAAGTTCATCGATGTAGACTATCTTTAGTCAAATGTAGGGATGAAAAATTTTCAAGTTAAAGAATGAGTATGACACTATCACTAGTGGTGCTCAATTCAGGCTAAACACGACCATTTTTACGGGTTATAACACGAACCCAACTTCTCTCCTGGAAGCAATTCAACCGTTAGGTCAAATTGAATTTCTAGTGCGATAGGTTCTCCAGTAGTCATTCTCATGTTAGAAAAATTCATATTCCTATATTTGCCTATCGAAGTGTAGCAAAGATGATATTAACTTATATCGCTAATACATGGCTAACCATATTTGAAAGTTGATTAAGAAGATGACATGTCTTACACAATATCCTACCAAAGGCAAGCACAATGTTTCAATTTCATGTTTGAGATTTAGAGGTTATTTGGTTTAGATGATGAATTTCATGATCTCTTGGACGACATCTTTGTTTGATTAGTTGTTACATGTTATTTTAACATGATTTGGTTTTCTACAGCCAAGAGATGCCATAATGTGAAATGATGTAGAGTCAACTACATCGAGACTGTTTCAAGAATGCTCCTTAGCATATCTTGAGAGAAAAATCTATTTAAATGTTACTTACCTCAATAGATCTTGTGAATGCTTAGAAAAACAAATACTTTAGTGTATGAGCGAATTTTACTTGTTCATGCAATGACACACATTGTATTGGGTTATTATTCAAATATCCTATATTTGTTAAACAAGATGCAATGTATTCATGCAATGACACACTTTTGCTTGACATGTGATTTTGAGTGTTGAGTCGTTCATGAGCAAAGTTTACATATTTTGTTTGTTTGCTCGTGTTTGGTTTTTCGGAAATGACACATTTACTAATTGCATTGCAAAGTAAATTACTTGAATATTTCGGATGAAACATCCAAGTTGTCAATCCTACTTAGTTGTGTATTTTATGCATCTTTTAAACATATTAGTTTAATGTTTGGAACACAACCATTGGACAAGAAGACTTAATATGACATCTTCAACACAAGTGTGAGTTATGATTCGATGCATATTATTTTCGTCTTGAGAGGACGTCATTATTCTCATAACAACCGAGTGTGATTGAGTATGTAGATTCAAGATAATATATTTCGTTATATTTTGATGTTATCTTGAAGCTAGAAAATAATGACTCCAATTTCATGTCCATACTCGAAAACTTGTCAATTAGATTCGGTGATGACATCAATCATAATTTGAATAATGAATTGATATGTACTCGATATCTTTCTTAACCCTCACGATCACTCCTTTTAAAAAGAAAATAAAAATATAAGGAATGTGTTTCATTTATTCTAATACTAGTTGTATGTGTGAGGTTAATGACATATTAACTTACTACTTCGAGATTGTCATTTATTTTTATGTGCGAAAAACTATTTATTATTAAGTATAATATTCTTAGTTTTCGGCATATCATGAGTATAAAAATAATTATTTTAACCATTTTTATACAACATACGTAAAATACTAAATGTTTAAAACATTTTTTGTGTGTGTAAGATCAACGCAAGTTTAATACATTTTTTTTACTTAAATACTAATGTATTAACATGATATTTTATCTTGTTTAGACAACCCATGGTCAAGCAAGACAAGAGGATGTAATGTTTTAGAGATCATGTTACGGAAATAATGAAAGTGTTAAATATTTTTTGAGGTGATATAATTTTAATTTTTTTTACACTTAAATCTTTGGAAAAATAATTGTGTAAGACAACATCTTTCGACACACATGATCAACCAACATAGTTTCTATTCCTAAGAAGGTTACTAAAGCATTTTAAAAACTTGCAAAATGTCAAAAACACATATGCAAGGAAAATGGTCTATACCTACATGCAATGCAAACTACTTACTCAATCTATTGCAAGAGATTTAGCATAAGTCTTATTGACGCATAAACCGGAAAACTAATAATCAATACATAGCAACAAGGCATGTAAAACACTTGTGATTATAGATGTAATTAGCTCAACTAAAGATAACAATAAGCACCCACAAATTTCAACTAACAATACTAAGACACAAAGAGAAACAGATAGTCATTTAGCATAACACATAAAAATACTTATCGTCATTTTGTGTATTAAGTATAACAATGTACACTTAGCTTGATTTTATTTGAAAATGAATTATTTTCCACCCCATTTTAAAATATGATCAAGTACAACACTTTGAAAATATAAATACATCAACGTGTGATGTTCTCATAGTAATTTGACAAAAATTTTGCGCAATCGGCATGATCGGAAAAGACTCTCTATTACGAATCAAAGACTCTTGTAAATTTTACTTTACAATCAGTTCCTAAAAGTATTTTTAAATGAAAGTAGACTCAATTACGTTTAAAACAATAGGTGGCACGACTCCTACGGACTTACGGTTGATTTTATACGAATTTTTGAAAATTACTCAGTTCTGAAAAACAGACGAAGGTACCGTTAAATTTAGTGGTACCGTCCGTATTTAGTGGTACCGTACGTTATATTTAACGGTACCGTGCCTGTCTTTACAGATTTGAACAAAACCAATTTTCTCATCCAAAACAAGTATTTGACGTAACAAAAGGATGTAAAACTTAATAAACTAAATACCTAACATATAAAAGATATATTAAGTAACATTTCCATGTTTGGACTAAGAAAAACATTTATAAAAATACTTTTACTATTAGACAAATAGTTTTCCCAAACGCTACTTTCAAAACCGCATGACTTTACAACTCTTTCTAAAGACATAACCGGACACTTACAAATTCTTTTCTTTTATTTGTTTAAGAAAACTTTTAAGCTAGTATGACAAAGTATACTTAACAATCAAAACTTGTAAGTATTAAGCAACTAAGTACTTTTCATATTTTATCACTTTCATGGGTAATTTGATACATGGATCGTACTCAATTTTGAAAACCATTTGTTTTAAAATTTTGAGCAACCTGGCTCTGATACCAATTGTGAAAACCGTAGAGGGGGTGAATACGTTTCCTTTTAAAACTAAAAACATTTCTATCAAATAACCAATAAAGTGTGACACAATATGAAAAGTGTGTACAATGGTCATACAACAACTAGAGATAGTATGAAGTAAACTACAACACAAATACTATCAAGCTATGACACAAACATAATCAACACCATATAAGCAACAAACCACACAAACATAAACGCAAAGCAAATATAGATATAAAGCGGTAGATGCGAAGATAAATGTAAAAAGATAAGTAAAGAAAGCGCAAACCGGACACGATGATTTATAGTGGTTCGGTCACGAAGCTCCTCTTCGCCCTACTCCACTCCCCGAGTACCCAACTCAAGAGTTACTTCACTAATCAACAAGCTCCCTTCTCGGCGGAGAAAACCATACAACATTGCTTATAATATTTTCGGACACTAAGCTAGATGTCGAGTTCTTCTTCGGGTACAACCAAACCCGTTATGTTTTATGGCCCAACATAACAAACCTTGTGTTTTAAGGCCTAAACACATGAACCTCATCGCTTACATTATTTCCAACACTAAGTTAGATGTCGAGTACTAGTCTAGCTAGTACTAATCTCACTCACAATCTACCCGATCCTCACAAATCACACAAGCTACAAGATCCACATGATCTACACACGATCACATGATCCACACGATCAAACAACGGACATACACACCATCCTAATCTACACATGACACTCCAAGGACTTACACATCGTCCGGATCTACCTATTACACTTGAGATCCAAGACTTATAATTACCTAATCTAATTACATGATGACTTATGTGTTTTATTTTTTGAAGCCTTGAAAATTGCAAGCCATAAATGGTGAAGAGCTTGGTATTTATAAGCTTGAGATCTTGGACAAAAGGATGAACCCGCCAATGGGTAATAGCATGCATGGATGGATAATAGGATGCACCAAAATTCAAAATTCAAAATTCAAATTTTGAATCTTCCTCATTCCCGCTCAAATTCAAAATTCAAAATTTGAATTTGCCTTTTCCCTCCAACTTCTAGAAGGTTCTAGAAGCATTGTTGGTATTCTAGAAGCATTGTTGGGTCATGATGGGCCTTGTTGGCCCGCTCACTATTGGGCCCCGAATAGACTTGTTCATTTGCTTGGCCCGATCCACTTTGCTAAGTTCATATGTATGCTTGGCCCGATCCAATTATTTGAGTCCATATGTATGCTTGGCCCAATCCAATTAGCTAAGTCCATATGTAGAAGTCTTGAGATGATGATGTGTAGTTACGAGTGCCTTGTGCATTTTACGTTTTGTGTTACAAGTTACATGTTTGTCATTATTAAAAGCGAAGAGACCGTCTAGTTTAAATATCGTAATATTTGCACTAACACTGGTTAAAGAGTGTTGTTTATTACTGTACTTTCTTTGTCCCGATTTATTAGTCCGTTTTTTAATTTTAATTTTTATTTATCAAAAATAATTGTCCACTTTGATATTTTAATCAATCAAATAAGACTAGACGAGTATTCGTGCATAGCAACAGAATTTTATAGCCGCAGAGAATTTTACTGATAAAAAAAAGTTTATGGGATTTAAACTGAAAATAATAAAAGTTTGAGAATTTGGGGATTAAACATAATGTTTTGAAACTCGGTTCGACCCGGGTGGTTCAAATGGTTGAACCGTTCCGGTCAAAAAACATGTCAATATAAACCTGGTCAACCCAACGGGTTGGGTAAAAAAACGGATCAGGTTAAACTTGGTCAACCCGCCGGGTTTGAAGCGTCCCGGGTCAACCTGATTTTCGATGTGAATTAATCGTTTCCTTTTGAAATATATATGTATTAATAGTTGAAATTGCTGATAATTAATTGTTTCAACATTTTCTTTTTAATTTTTTTCAAAATTTCATTTTTTTGACTTTTCACTTTGACTATTTTTGTTTTATAGATAGTATAGATATAGATTTTAGTAAGTAAAGATTATGTTTGATTGATAAAAAAAAACATGGTTAGTAGGAATTTATTAAAATTACACGCAATTTGAAAGTGGACAAATAAATTAGAACGGATGAAGTATTCATTAGAAATTCCACCATGTTCCCCTTTTTTCTTTTTTAAAGAAAAGAAAAGAGAAAAAAAGTACAAACAAACGCCATCCATCCTCTTCAAGCAAGACGATTAAAAAAAAATCAAATCAATTATTTTTTTCGGCATATTTCTAAGTTAATAAATATGCAAGTAATTTGTGGTCAAAGCTATAAACAAAAACTGCACTAAAAATGATTCACGTTAAAGAATTTTTCAACCTCCACCAATATAACTTGTAACTACAAACATGTTATAAATAACAAACAATAAAAGTTATAAAATGTAAGAACAACATCGATGATCTTATAATTTTTATAAATTTATAAAGTAAAGTTAAGAAAAAGAAAAGGTTGGAAACGAGACTTGGTTTCGTATGGTCTGAGCGAGTTGATATTAAAATGCCCCTTGTAAACAAACGATACATCACTTTAAAGGAGTTTGAAACCTAGTCATGATATATGGCTCATTCTCACGTCTTAATAAACACATATTACTGACCAGAAGATAAATCATGAACTACATCTTCGAAAATATATCGTCGCTTACAAAAGCAAACAGTTAACGTATTTTAAGAAAATTAAAAGTATAGAATAGGAGTTTAATTGCGACAAGAATTCTAAAGTAAAACAAATATCATTTCACATTAATCAGACAAACTTTTGTTTACATAAACTTGAATTTGTGACAACAATATCAAAAGTCAAATTAAAAAATGACTCATCTGCTAACAAAGAATTGTTTACTCGTATTTTATATACTGCACAATCAAAACTATATTTCCGATTAGTAGCGGATAGGTTATTAGCTGGTAGGACCCACAAAGGAAAAACCGGTAAAACAAATATATTCAATGACTTCTAGTCAATAAGTCAATAACAAACAAAAGAACTAAACATATATACCCTTTTGATTCGTTAAAAGATTTCAAATTTTTATCCACAAGAAAAACATGGACGACCAACAAATGACATGTAAAAACCTCCCAAATCTTGTATCATCATTCATAGATACATTCATCGATTACACTGTGGCAGGAATCTTTTTACCTGGCTCACCTTCGCCACCTTTTACGCAAACTTTCTACCCTCCCCCTGATCGCCTTGTCGCGGTTGGTGATCTTCATGGAGACCTTGTAAAATCCAAACAAGCCCTCCGTCTAGCCGGTCTTATCGACTCTAATGACACGTGGTCAGGTGGGTCCACTACACTTGTACAAGTAGGGGACGTCCTTGATCGAGGTGGTCAAGAACTTAAAATACTTTACTTTCTAGAAAAACTTAAACGACAGGCGGTTAAAAGTGGTGGAAATGTGATCACCATGAATGGAAATCATGAGATCATGAATATGGATGGGGACTTTTGCTGTACTTTTCCATCTGGGCTTGATGAGTTTCGACGTTGGGCTCATTGGTTTTGTGTTGGGAATGATATGAAGCGGTTATGTGATGGTTTGGAGAAGCCTAAAGATATATATGATGGGATACCTTTAAGTTTTGAAGGTGTTAAACAAGAATATGTTGAAGGGTTTAGAGCTAGAATTGCTGCATTAAGACCTCAAGGTCCTATCGCAACAAGGTTCTTATCAAAGAATGTTACTGTTCTTGTTGTTGGTGAATCTGTGTTTGTTCACGGTGGAATTTTAGCCGAACATGTGGATTATGGTTTGGAAAAGATTAACAACGATGTAAGAGATTGGATACTTGGATTGAAAGATAAGATATCTTCGGATTTAGTTAGGTCTAGTAGCTCATTACTTTGGTTGAGGAAGTTTTCTAATACAACGGCTGAAGAATGTGATTGCAGTTTGTTGGAACATGCACTTGCGACGATTCCTGGTGCGAGGAGGTTAATTATGGGGCATTCAATTCAAAAGGGTGGTATCAATGGGGTTTGTGATGGTAAAGCTATCAGGATTGATGTGGGTATGTCGAAAGGGTGTATTAATGGCCTGCCTGAGGTTCTAGAGATTAATGGTAAGTCTGGTTTGCGAATCTTGACACCGAAGCCAATGTATGATTCAAATAGGCGTGATTTTATCCCTGAGCAGCATCGACCTCAAGAAGTGCATGTTGCGGCTTGAAATTTAACTCAAGATGAACACATTGCTGGTGAAGGTAATAGTATTTATGACTGTGTTTTCTTAATGTGGTATGAATTGAAAAGATTGTGAAGTACTCTGTATCCTAATAAAGTTTGGATCTTGTTTGATTTAAGTTGTGTTTGCTGTTTGTTAGAACTCATATGCACAGGTGACATACAATGTGATAGATTTAGTTTGATTCTTTCGGGCAACCTTAAGACAGTTCATAGATTTAATTTGCAGACATTTAAAGTTACTGGTGTGTGGTAATACATAAACATTTCATTATACAGTCAGTGGATGACAGTATAATGCCATTGTGAGGGTGTGATTAGCTATCTTGTCTTGCCTTTCATCAGATAACGAGCTTGTCATTTATTTATGAGGGGTGCCTAAATCGACTATGTGTACTGGTGTGTCTTTTTTCAGCCGACTCAAGTCGTTGACATTATAAGTGCATGCACATGATCCCTCTTTTGTAACGTAATTGGTGTACATGTACTCGGTCCTTTGTTTTATTTACAAAACTCTGGATATCTAGTGTTATTTACATTTAGGGGAGGTCATGGGAAACATATTATTGCTTTCATTTACATCAGGGAGAGTATTTGACTTTGGGTGTGACGTATTAAGTTTAGGGGAGGTCATGGGAAAGTAGGAAACATATTATAAGCAAGCTCTGCATTGTTTTCACTCTTAAAAGGATACACCTCTTGCAAAGCTATTCCCATGTTTACAGAAAGATAGTGAAATGCACTTAAGCGCAAAAACCGTTGTACATGAGCCCCAAATTTTGGCTAAAACATGGTGGACCAAACTAGCAGATATGTCAAGGATATGCGCAGTCATAACATTTTTATACTTTTTCTTACTCCAAAACACTAGAAATTTTTTTGAACATGCATGCATACCTGTTCATATGCTAGATCTTTCCCGAACGGAATTCAAGTTGCAAGCAAAGGGATATTGCAATTTCACAAACCAAAAGCAACTACTTAATCAAAGGACCCGAAGTAATATGACAATATATCAAAGCCATTGCACACTTCTTGAACCTTAATAATCATCATCTTCTGCCAAAACCATTCTACTTAAAGGGCTGGGACCAAGCCTTCTCCTTCTTTTAGCATGTCTCTTCCTTATAATTTCCATTTCATTTCGCCTCCTCATTTGCATCATTGCTTCCTCTTCGACCATGAATCTTCTCATCAACACATCGTCACTCAGTGATTTTCCTCTAAAGATTCTCCTTTCTGTGCTCATTCTTGGAATTGGTCTATCTTGTATACAATTTGGAAATGTTTTTGATCGTGGGTATGTGTTGCTTCTTCTAGGGGGCACATCAGCTTGGAACACCTCCGTGTAGGAAGATATAGGGACACATAGGCAAACTCGGGTGAATGAGGTCGCAACCTTCAAAGAAGTTGATTTTCTTAGTTTTTCTCTATTGGATGTATTGCTCCTTGTTGCGGTAAACTTTGTGGATGTGGATAGATTTTTCTTTAAGATTGGGTTAGGCAATGGAATGTTGGTTGTCGACTTTGGATTGGTGGTTTTCCATAGACTTGCAATGTCCATTGCTCTTTGATACCAAGGCTTCCTGTTAAAAGATTTGTAACATAACAATGAGATTTAGGAGTGGATGCGACAGTTTTAGTGCAAAACTGCCGTTACTTATAAAGTTATAAATTAGATGAACTGGAAGATATTTTTCTTCACAAACGATTCAAATAATTTACTTTAGCTAAACAGGAATGGCTCTAACGAAATGAATCAAATCATTTTCCTTTGTACATATGATTAACACAAGCATTATCTATGATGATTAGTCATCTTGAACCCGTTTTGACCCATTGTCCAATCTGCCTGACTTGCCATCTTAGAACCTCTTATGATAAACAGTGTGAACAAGTGCAATTTTGATCAAAAATTAATGTGTAATTGCTTTAACTTTAAGTTTTGAATAACAATTGTATCAAAAGTTGTCCAAAGCATAATTCTTGAGAAAAGAAAAGCAATAAGCCAAAATGGGACCAGGTGCTGGACAAAAGCATTATGTTGAGTTGTTGACCAGACCCCTTGATCCATGTAAAATTTGAATACTGACAAAAATTATGCATACACCATAAAATTAAAAAACAAATTTTCTCATGTTAGAATCAAATCATTTCATTACTATGAGCTTTGTAGCTTATCTTTCCACAATGAAAGAACCGAAAACATGCACAAAGAAACAGAATTCAACATTGAATTTCATCCTGAAATTCAACTTTTTGTCTATCCATAGTTAAAACTAGAGCAGCTTAGTGAGAAACTTGTGATGTCAATGGTACGGTAGCTTAAAAGAAACTAATCATGAAGAAACATACCTAGATGTTGCAGAGTTGTTCTTGGGATCCTGCATGAACAAATGAGCAATGATGTGCATGAAAGTGATGGATGTGAAGTAGGAGAATGAGAGTAAATATGAAGGGAGTTCATGTACATTACAAATGATGAAAGCTTTTTGTGTTGCTCAAAATGATTAATATTGGTTGTCAAATGGACCTCTTTTCTTTATTGATATTTCACCTCCTTTTGCTTTACCAGTGGCAGGCATGATTCCTATTGTGTAAGAGAGTTTCAAATTCAAAGCCAAAGTTAAGTTTCTTACTTTAATGTAAAATTACCAAAAAAACCCCAACTGGTTCTTTTACTTTTTCTTGAATATCCTATTTTATTACATTTTAGATCTAATTGTTGATAGTCACACCTTATGTAATAATCTTAAGCTCACACTTTTGGATAATGATGCTCTTGCCTGTCACTTTAACATAATGGTGTATCAAATTGTAGATCATGCATGCATTAACAACAAGGATCTAATCATCACTTTTTCCTTTTATTTTCAATTATACTTTTTTTCATTGGTAAAAACAGAACTATGTTTAGACTCTTAATATTCAAGGTATTAGATAAATATTAGTTGAAAAGGCACTGAGATGTTATGGTGGCCATTTTATTAGTATAAAAGATAAGTGTATTTAGAGGGGAACATTATGATTAGAAGTGCCTGCTACATAATACTTTTTGATCAGGGATTGTTGCTATCACTTCTTCCATCACACTGGTGCTAATTAACAAGGATTAAAGTGTTGATAAAAAGGATGACAAGCTAACCAAAAAAAATGTTGATAACATTTTCCAACATGTGTGATTGTGGACATTAAAATCATGTAAACCCATGTCAAATAGTCTCTAATTGATCTTGATCTTTCTCACACCCAATGGAAGCCGAAATTGGGTTAGGACAAATGACTCAAAATCTGGTTAGTACAAGGTAAACTCAAAGCGCAGGTAAGGTCAAAAGGATGTGTCTGAAGCCACTTTGTGTGTTTTACATTATCTCCAATTTCACAATATCAAACAGTAGGCCACTTTGGTGACTGGTGAGCACCGTCCTCGTGTAGAAGAGTGAGTGCCAGTACTCGCAAGACCCATTAGAAGGGACTTCTTGAAGCAGTACTGGCAAGACCCATTAGAAGGGACTTCTGGAAGCAACCTACTAAGCTTGCTCTTGTATACAAACACACAACTGGTCTAGGCTCGGTCCCTAATTAGCGACCAGGCTTTAGCCTTAAACTAGTTCCGATCCTAACTAGTTTAACAAAATTCCAAGACCAAATAATGTCACTGAGCTTAACTGGTACTTATCTGGCTCGGGCTTTTTTGGACCAGACCCAGGTCTATAGGCTTTGTAGATCTCTTATTCATACTTATGCCATAAAAAGGCTCAGCTTACCCAGGTCTATAGGCTTTGTAGATCTCTTAGACTTCATATATCTTATGCCATAAAAAGGCTCAGCTTTAGTCAGGTATTACAACAGAAGGGGCAATCATATTACTTCCATCTCACAGAATAGTCAGCTAACAGCACATTTTCATCTCACTAAAAAGTCAGCTAACAGCACATTCAATTAACAGCGTTAATGACCCGAATGGTGGTACATATATAACAATCCTTGGCCAAAACCTGGTATCTAAGATGTATGCTATACCTGGTATAGTACACACGAGTGTTTTATCTGTAACAATAATATAGACCAACCTATTGTACAAACACTTATCAGACAGTCTATAGATCTCAAACAATGCATGAAGCATTTATATAGATAATCAGCTGAAAATCTCGATCAATGTAAGGGGAAAAGAAATAGTACTGCATGTTTAATACATGTAGAAAACATGAACTAGCAATCTTTCTAGACACCAGATAAACGTTCAACAAAGCGATTTTTGTGGTTCAGATCTTCAAGTCTGTGGTCCATGTTCCTTGTACACTTGGGTGTTTGGTAACATGTCTAGTCTTGAGCTTCACCACCTTTCTTCCTAGTGAATTCCTAAGCCTGGTGGCACAAAGCAGTACCTCTTCTGGAGTCAAGTTCATAACAGATACAACTCGTTCATTCTTGTTCTCTGCATGAAACATTTATCGTTTAAAGTTATTTATCCCCAATTTAAAAATTACTGTAATGTAGCTTTATTATTGCTGCTTAAAGAAAACATTAGTTAACAAAACAAAACAAATGGCAAGGAGGAGAGTAATTCATAAAGAGTCTTACGATATAGTCCCTTCAAAAATGGATGTTGACCACGGTTAAGCTCAGTAACCACCTCTAGCTGAGGATTGCTTTCCTTAAATGATGGCAATTCAGATTCCATGAATGCTCTACACATTTACATACATAGTTGTTAGCACCTTAATGATGTGAAATTCAAACTAAGTGTTATGCCAATTCTATACGTACTTGTTTGTCAGTAGCTAAGAAAATGAGTTTTAGCAAACTGGTTGTTGACCAAGATTTTAGCAGTGCATTACTCTGTATATCTTAAGCTTCTAATTCAACGCAAACTGACAAATGAGTAGAATAACCCAGAATTATATATGTTGATACATTATTTGAGACTAGCACTTCTTTCTAATATTCTGACAATTATTATTAGGAAACATTAGTATAAGCATTTTTATCTATAAAGTCTTATTATTATATTAGCAACCTGTTAATTGTTAAACTAAGTTACTTGGTAACAAAATTTATACTAAATTTATTATCACTAACTATAATAAAATCATTATGGCAAGTCAAGAGCAACTTACCTGCGGAAGTTAGTCAGCGAGAAAGACGATCGACCTCTCGAAAGTAGGTCAACCTTTACTTTATTAGTTATTTTGTTCGTATTTATCAAATGCACAAAGTTGGGTCTAATCAATTGTTTATGACCGGGATAAGGTGTTGCAGATGATTTCTTCATGAGTTCTTTCAGGAAAGAGTTGTTCTGAATGCACGTAGCACTGCGTACCACCCGCCAACGCGAGGACATGCTAAACAGCTTAACAGGAGTGTTGGAAATTACAAGAGTTTTTATACTTCAGGCACACCTAAGTAATCGTCAAGATAGTTGTCTTGGGCAGAATTCGGTGCAGAAGCCCATCCTTCAACTAACACCACTACCTTGAGGTTTTATATGGCTGTGAAAGACCCTGTCCAGTACATTATGGTGGCAGTTCTTCCTAGGGGTGTAAATGAATCGAGCTTTTGTTAAGTATGTTAGTGCAAATGATGACATATGTCTCCTTTATGTTTTACTGATGATAAATATATATAAGGAGACATTTAAAATCGTTAGCGATGGCCCAAAACCAAAAGCGCACGAGATCAGCCCGACACGCTGGGTCTCACACGCTGGCGCACCAAGACGTTCTCGTGCGCTCGGTTTTCCAAAGTCCGCTTTCCTCTTACCCGACTGAGCTTGATCTTTCAATACAGGTTCGTACATGATATTTAAGACATTTTATAATATCTCAACAAGATTCAGACTTGGAGATATTGCCAAAATGCCATGCGTTTTACAAAACGTCACAACCCACGTGTCAGCGCGCCAGTGCAGCGTGCCAGGTTCTGTCTTGCCTTGGCTTGCCTATATATAGCACCCTCTTGCCATGATTGGACTTAACCTCTTGCCAAATATTTCTCACCTCGTATTTATCTCTTAATATCTCTAAGTCTTTAAATCTTCTTGTGTCTAAACATCTTTCTATCATCTATTGAAAGAAATCTTCTTTGCAAGAGAAGAACACATAAGAACTTAAACTACTCTTGTGTGTTGTGTCTAGAGTCTTCTTCTACTTTATTCTTTTAGATCGAGTCTTCTTCTTACTCGATATTCTAGGTGTCTTGTTGTAACAAATACTTAAACTCTCATTCATTTGTAACCAAGTGTAAAGTCTTACTCCAGGTGCGGAGTAGCAAAGTGTAAAGTCTTACTCCAGTGCGGAGAAGCAAGAGTCAAAGTCTTTTCCATGTGCGGATAAGCAAGAGTGTAAAAGTCTTGTACCGGGTGCGGTCAAGCGTGGGGTTTGATACTTCTTTAGTATTAGTCTTGTAATAGTTGTAAGAGTTCGCGAGGTCTTTGTGGGTGGTTCCGGATGCGGAACTCCGTTAGGTGCTAGCTCGGGTCTAGGCGTAGATCGGTGGGAGCTAAGGTGTACGGTTTATCCACCACAAGGATTTGGTACTAGTGAATAGGATAGTTGTCGCGGATTCGCAACTGGACGTACGGATGATCTAAACCCCTTATCCCGAACCAGTATAAATCGTTGTGTTTGTCCTCTTCCCTTAACTCTTTACTTACGATTTAAGTTGTTATATTATTCACACCCTTGCATGCAAACTTGACACTTAATCCACTTAAACCTAAAAAAAGTCGAAAAGAACGTATTCACCCCCTCTATGTTTCCAAAAAGTAACTCGACTCGAGCTCGTTCGAGCCGAGCTTTATCGATCCCCGAGCCCATACAATGAGCTCATAATGTTAGTCAAGCTTGAGCTTATATAGACTCAACTCGAGTTATTGTCAAGCTTTTAAGTGATAGATATGTTTTTTTATACATGTTATGTACTATATTTTAAGGGCTTATATTTAAATACACTTGGTGTAAATACTTATTTATGAATGTTCGATCTTTTCGAGCTCTGCCAAAGTTTGACTCGTAAACACCCCTAGCTCTTCCCATTGTTCAAAGTTAATTGACACTTAGAAAAGCGTGACTGGATCCTCGATGATCTAAGGCATTCACTAGAGGGGCAATAAGATATAAAGTGGGGTACTAATCTGCTGAAAAGGATCTTGTGTGGAACTGTTCGAGGCTATTCAACAACAGTAGTAGTACAGTACCCATAGTTTCACCTTGAGTATAAAGTGATTGTTTCAGAGGGCTGTTAATTATTTGGGCCAAAGCTATGGCAAGGTATAAAACTGTGTCAAAGTAAGCCAGGAGGTCTCGGTATCTTTGCAATTATTAGCAAGGGTAAAGTGTTGTTTAAGATTATGTATTAAGTTAACTTTCAATAGTCAACATCCTTTTAGTGTACCAACTTGTTGCACTAAGAAGCTGCTACACAATATAAGATACATATATACGTATAGATATATACTTTGTTGGGGGCCTGGTTTTATATCTTTAACAATTTGAAGTCTTGAACTTCGGGAGAGCCTGCAACTCAAATGTAGGAACCATTGTGGTGCATGTCTTTATATATCAATAAAGTTTCCAGTTTTCGTATCAAATCAGTATCATTTCATTTAGTCAAAAATTTGGATGTTATGCAAACAAGATCAGGCACATTGCTATCGGGAGTCATACGCCAACGCATTAAGCATTTATGGGGTATAGCTACTTTATCATGTAAACAAAATTGATAAACAGAGAAAACAGAACAATTGCTCTTATGAAGTCTAATACTCATTTTTTTATGACATGTAACCACGAGCCTTAGTAACCTACAAATACTGATACTTAACTTGTTTAGCAAGATTCTTGGCCAACAAATTATTATAATTAAAATAAATCGGCTGACGAAAAAAACCTAATCACTTAATAACAAATGAACCTTTATACCCGGACCACCCTTCAACCGGTGCTAGTACACCTTCGCATAGCATTGGTGTACTAGCACCGGTTTGTATTATATTCCCTTTGTGGGTTGCCCCAATTAAGGAGTTCTCAGATCAAAGATGTCAAAGAATTATTTGATACCTGTCAAAGGGTGAGGATTGATTCTAAATTCAAAAGAGTGCAAACCATGTTAAGTATAGGTCCAAGT
>LBNU01003434.1:18825-31001 GCA_014162995.1 Artemisia annua
CTCTCATCAAGTGAGCAAGCGTTTAGGGACAACACTCCTATAAAGTAAGGTACCATTGCTCTCAACAAGTGAGCATTTAGGGACAACGGCTCTTATCATGTAAGGGACAAAGTGCCCTCATAAAGTTAGCCGTTAGGGACAACGGATCTCATCATGTAAGTGACAATCACTCTTATCAAATGTGCAAGCATTAGGGACAACGGCTTTCATCATGTAAAGGGCAATTGCTCTCATCAAGTGAGCAAGCGTTTAGGGACAACGGCTCCCATAAAGTAAGGTACAATTGCCCTCAACAAGTGAGCCTTTAGGGACAATGGCGCTTATCATGTAAGGGACAAATTGCCCTCATAAAGTTAGCCTTTAGGAACAACGGATCTCATCATGTAAGTGACAATTGCTCTTATCAATTGTGCAAGCGTTTGGGACAAAGGCTATCATCATGTAAAGGGCAATGCTCTCATCAAGTGAGCAAGCGTTTAGGGACAACGGCTCCCATAAAGTAAGGTACAATTGCTCTCAACAAGTGAGCCTTTAGGGACAACGGCTCTTATCATGTAAGGGAGAAATTGCCCTCATAAGGTTAGCCTTTAGGGACAGATCTCATCATGTAAGTGACAATTGCTCTTATCAAGTGTTAAAGCATTAGGGACAACATATATCATCATGTAAATTGCAATTGCTCTCATCAAGTGAGCAAGCGTTTAGGGATAACGCTCCCATAAAGTAAGTTACAATTTTTTTAGGTAAAGGGGAATGATCCTACACCCTGGTAAATATATAAACCAATAAAACGTTTATGTACAATGGATATGGGTGATGTGACAAATGGTATTTTTCATAAATTAATTTTATAATAAATTTCTATTTATTATACTTACTTTGAACGTTATATGCATTTTAGCACACTTCTGCATGTTTCTGCACATTTCTGCATGTTTTCGGGAGCTGTCCTGCACACTGTAGCTTACAGTCAATACTGAAATAGTTTATTTTCGTCAGTAAACACAAATTAATCCATTTCGGATAGTTATTGAGAAGTTTCGTAATTTACTGAGAGCTTTCACACACTTTCTGAAAAACAACGCCGCACGCGAACCGACACCACAGTAATTATGGTAAAGGTCAAGTAAATATATTTTTGAGTCAGTAAACTCATTTTATTACTTTTCTGACAAAATCGTGGCTAAAAACTTTATTTTACGTATTCGTGTCCAAAAACGTCAAACCGGGACGTAACAGTTACATTTAAGCTTAAACCGACACACGATATACCAACGGGGAGTAAAAACTACTCATCCCCCCTCCTAGGATACCCCTTGGCCGGCCTCATCACCATCTAGTCATCCTCCACTATAACTTTTAAACACATGTGATTAACCCTTTTAACCCCTAAATACCCTTTTAACCATGAAGCACCCTTTTACCCAAATCTATTATCCAAATCACACCTTTAACTAGTCCCTTTTGGTCATTTTCATTTCATACTTCTCTTCTTCTTCTTGTTGGCCGAGCAAACACACACACACATACACATTTCATACAAATTTTTAAAGATCAAGATTAGTTGGGTTGTGATTACAAGAGTTTGGGTTATACATAAGTTGTTTTGGGTTAAATTGGAAGTCATTTGGGTCTCCTTGTTCATCTCCTAGTTACGTTAAACCTTAACACCATTGTAAGGATCATCAAACTTTTCTAATCTTGTTTATTTCATGTTTTTATGATGATCAAAGGTGTTACCAAGTGCTAAATACATATATTTTGTTAAGTTGACAAGTTTATATATAATTATATATACATCTTGCATGCATGTAAACTTTACTCCATTAAATGCTACTAGTTCTTAAGTGTATTTCTTGTTTGTGTGGTAAATATTGTTGCTTGTGGTATTAATTTGGTGGTACAAATGTGAGTTACACTAATTACGCGAGTTTAAGACGATATATACACTTATATGTGTATATATATATATATTTCGGCTAAAATAAAAATAAGAAATTATTGGAGTTTTGAAAAACATAAAATTTTGGCTCAAGTGGTGAAATGGTGAGATTTTTACTTGTAAGATTATAATTTATTATATATCGAATTAATCGTAACTAATTATAGATAATTAGTTAAAAATATAATTTTTGGTGAAATTCATTTTATTAAGTCGAAATATATTATTTTTAGTTGAATAAAAATAATACTGACTAAACTTTGTGTTTTGAGGATTAAACATAATTAAAAGTGTTAATTATGTTTAAATATAAAAGTTATGTATAATAAAACAACTAAATTTGGTTATTGGGCCAATGGGCCCAATGAGCCCAATTTTGTACTCGAAGGCAGTTGGGCCGAGCCCAATGGACATTTGTCCAACTTTGACTTTTTGACCAAAAATTATTATCGGACGTGTAGAAATTAATTTCGATATATAACGATATATAAAACGTAACTAAAACCGTATTAAATGGTTTTGGGCTAATATTGGGTTAACGGGCCCAATAGTGAATTTCAAGCCCAATAAATATTTCGGGTGACGAAAACGAGTTTTTACATATATTTGGACTTACGGTGATTATTTTTATAACGTGGAACGAATCAAAACGATAACTATATAAATAACGAATAATATAGTTATTGCGTACTAAATTTTACGAATAAAGTGACTAGTGAATTATTTGAGAAATTGCAACATTTGAGGAAAATGGAAACGTTTAACAAACGAACGGGTCATGCCCAAATTTTATAAAAATTATGACACTTAGAGTATTTTGCTAAAATACTTACACTTATATAGTTTTCTAACTACAAAGTATTCTTTCAAATACTTAAAAATTTATATTATATTATAAATAATATTTATAATATAATATTCCTCCACTAACATTATTATAATATTTTCTCAACATATCTTTAATTAATTTTAATTAATTAAATACATGATTATTAACTTTACCTAATATATATATATATAAGTCATATATATATTACTTATGAATTGTAAAGAGGAATACAACGTACGGATGTTCCGTTGTACAAACTCTCACCATACACTTTCACCACGAGCCATCACCAAGAGCCTTTCTAATAAATTACTTTTGAAACGTACGTACCACACAACAAGCAAGAAATACACGAGCACATGGTAACACATAACATAAAAACCTTTTCAAAAGAGTCAAACACTTAAAACACGAACGTTGTACTAAGACTTACCATACTCACCTAGGTCGCGTGTTGGAGCGGTTATATCTTGTTGTTTGTTGACTAGCAGATTTCTATTATTGAGGTGAGTTCATAGCCCCTGTTTTACTCGTTTTATAACGGTTTTGGGGGAGAATACATGCTCGTTTTTAACTAAACTCAATGCTTGTTTACTTGGATACGCGAATTGTTTACACGAACTTTGCTGTTTGACTGAATACTTGATTTGGTTATTTGAATGCATTCTGTGTTTATCTTTACACACGTGACTACTTTACATATGGACACAAGTACTTTAAACGGTTATACCTGCATAACCGAATGAACCGGCTAAGCCAAATGAACTGGCCAACCTGGCAAATGAACTGGCCAACTTGCTATGTACATACGTGACTGAATGTAACGGTCAACTCATATGTGATCATAACCGAATGTAACGGTCAAGCAAACGTTTAACCTTGTGGTCCACGTTACTGCATTTACTTGAAAGTGAACCCCATTTTATGACATTGTACGCAACACAATGGTTACCAAGCTTTTATCGAACTCACGTTTCTTTTATACTGAGTTGCTATTTTTATAAACCTATGAACTCACCAAACTCGTGTTGACATTTTAGCATGTATTTTCAGATTTAAAGCGATAACTTATTGTTGGAGGCTTTGGCATGGCATGGCATGGCATGGTCATAGATGACTCTGATATATTTGGGACCGCTTTATTTCTTTTATGGGCTTATACTTACACATTGATTTTGGAATGCTGTAAACGAAATATTTTTGAAAATATAAGATTTCTATTAAACGGTTGAGGTAAAACCGTTCTTTTTACTTTGTGTTGTGATACCATTTTAGTAGCACCCAAACATGTATGCTTCCGCTAAACCAGATTTTGGGGGTGTTACAGGTGAAATCCCATATCTCAGCCCGTTACATAGGCGAAATAGCATACATAACAAGACACTACCTCTTCTTAATAATAAGAAATAGACCACTACCACATAAACAAACAAGACTATGAAATCAACTACTTCCTATGTCGACCTTGGAGCTTGATATCTTCATAAATGGCACCCAATTGTCCTGGAAGATCGTAAAGTTGATCCGTAAAGTCATCATATTCATAGTAATCTTCCTTTTCATCTCTACCACCTATCGATGAGAGAGTACCCATAGGCATATCAAATAGATTCGCAGACTCATCAAAAGTGTTAAGAACCTCCTCTTCGCTATCTGAATCAACAATCTCACCAACCTTAGAAAACGGATTGGCTATTTTAGTAGCAGAAGAAGAAGGAGGAAAGGAGGATTTAACAGCCTCCTTACCATTAAGTACACTCACTGGCGGTTCAACCAAACTTACAATACTAGTAGAAACCTCACCAGGTTTCACTTTTTCCATACCTCCTTCCAACGATAAATTTATAAGGTTGTTAGAAATCTCTTTATCAATTTGCAATTCAGCACCCTTTCTAACATCCTCCACGTTCGAAGAAGTAGAAGCAAGATCAAGAACCTTATCCTCTTCCCACATTTTCTCCATGTTGCGCTTGAGGTCCCCAATATTAATGTTATCTTTAAAGTAACCATACTCGTTACATTGAGATAACTCATTAGTACTCACCAAAGGAGGAACAGAATGCGTTTGTTCATTAGGGTTGTCCTCAATGGTGACCTTAGTAACAGAATCCTTTGGTATAGATGTAGTAGCCTGGTTGTTATTACTAGGCTTAGAAACAGGTCTATATATCATTTTCGGCTTGCCAGTGACCCTTACCTTGTTAACAACCTTGGGTTTACGCTTTTCAGGCACAAACCCATCATCCACACTCATTTTCCGATTGACTTCCTTCACTTTCTTATGGCACTCCTTATCAACATGATCAAAAATTGTGCATACAGAACA
The DNA here is from genome assembly GCA_014162995.1 of Artemisia annua. Lineage (NCBI taxonomy): Eukaryota > Viridiplantae > Streptophyta > Magnoliopsida > Asterales > Asteraceae > Artemisia > Artemisia annua. The sequence continues at coordinate 23,923 of LBNU01003434.1, forward strand.
ACGGGGCGGTTTATATTCAAATTCAATATCAATAGAGACCATCCGATGTTCTTTAGTCTTAGCTATAGGAACTACCACAACAAGGGATTTAACAAAATCATTCTCCACTGATATCTCAACTAACACTTTAGCATAAGAATTCATACCCCACGAGTAGAGACACATATTACTTGGGTGCTCATCAAGCATAAGAAGTCGTCCTAATTTAGAGGTAATCATGTCAAGACCAACCTTCGAATATGCTACAATAGGCACATTGAACAATTTAACCTACACATGCACCTTCTTTATCTCCTCTTTTTTCAACTCAGGACTAGGATTCCAAACGTTAAGAATTAATGGAACTGACCTAATTCGCAATGACCTTGATTAAGGACATTGTCCATACCTTCCTTGGTTGAAAACTAAAAAATAAAGAACCCCTGATGTATCATGACATGCGTAATCCCATGCTTTCTCCAAACATGATGAACAAAGTTTTTTACAACTGAAAACGCATGCCTTTGTCCAACAAAGTAACAATATAGTGAATTTTCCAATCGTCCAATAAAGTAAGGTACAATTGCCCTCAACAAGTGAGCCTTTAGGGACAACGGCTCTTATCATGTAAGGTTCAAATTGCCCTCATAAAGTTAGCCTTTAGGAACAACGGATCTCATCATGTAAGTGACAATCGCTCTTATCAAATGTGCAAGCATTAGGGACAACGGCTATCGTCATGTAAAGGGCAATTGCTCTCATCAAGTGAGCAAGCGTTTAGGGACAACGGCTCCCAAAAAAAAAGGTACAATTGCTCTCAACAAGTGAGCCTTTAGGGAAAACGACTCTTATCATGTAAGGGGCAAATTGCCCTCATAAAGTCAGCCTTTAGGAACAACGGATCTCATCATGTAAGTGACAATTGCTCTTATCAAGTGTGCAAGCATTAGGGACAACGGCTATCATCATGTAAAGGGCAATTGCTCTCATCAAGTGAGCAAGCGTTTAGGGACAACGGCTCCCATAAAGTAAGGTACAATTGCTCTCAACAAGTGAGCCTTTAGGGACAACGGCTCTTATCATGTAAGGGACAAATTGCCCTCATAAAGTTAGCCTTTAGGGACAACGGATCTCATCATGTAAGTGACAATTGCTCTTATCAAGTGTGCAAGCATTAGGGACAACGGCTATCATCATGTAAAGGGCAATTGCTCTCATCAAGTGAGCAAGCGTTTAGGGACAACGGCTCCCATAAAGTAAGGTACAATTGCTCTCAACAAGTGAGCCTTTAGGGACAACGGCTCTTATCATGTAAGGGACAAATTGCCCTCATAAAGTTAGCCTTTAAGGACAACGGATCTCATCATATAAGTGACAATTGCTCTTATCAAGTGTGCAAGCATTAGCAACAACGGCTATCATCATGTAAAGGGCAATTGCTCTCATCAAGTGAGCCAGCGTTAAGGGACAACAACACCCATAAAGTAAGGTACAATTACTCTCAACAAGTGAGCCTTTAGGGACAACGGCACTTATCATGTAAGGGACAAATTTTCTTTATTATGTTAGCCTTTAGGGACAACAGATCTCATCATGTAAGTGACAATTGCTCTTATCAAGTGTGCAAGCAATAGGGACCATGACTATCATCATGTAAAGGGCAATTGCTCTAATCAAGTGAGCAAGTGTTTAGGGACAACGAATCCCATAAAGTAAGGTACAATTGCTCTCAACATGTGAGCCTTTAGTAACAATGACTCTTATCATGTAAGGGACAAATTGCCTTCATAAAGTTAGCCTTTAGGGATAACGGATCTCATCTTGTAAGTGACAATTGCTATTATCAATTGTGCAAGCATTAGGGAGAACGGCTATCATCATGTAAAGGGTAATTGCTCTCATCAGGAGAGCAAGCGTTTAGGGACAACGGATGCAATAAAGTAAGGTACAATTTTTCTCAACAAGTGAGCCTTTAGGGACAACGACTCTTATCATGTATGGGAAAAATTTCCGTCATAAAGTTAGCCTTTAGGAACAACGAATCTCATCATGTAAGTGACAATTGCTCTTATCAAGTGTGCAAGCATTAGGGACAACGGCTATCATCATGTAAAGGGCAATTGCTATCATCAAGTGAGCAAGCGTTTAGGGACAATGGCTCCAATAAAGTAAGGTATGAGAGCAATTAGGGACAACGACTCTTATCATGTAAGGGACAAATTGCCCTCATAAAGTTAGCCTTTAGGGACAACGGATCTCATCATGTAAGTGACAATTGCTCTTATCAAGTGTGCAAGCATTAGGGACAACGGCTATCATCATGTAAAGGGCAATTGCTCTCATCAAGTGAGCAAGCGTTTAGGGACAACGGCTCCCATAAAGTAAGGTACAATTGCTCTCAACAAGTGAGCCTTTAGGGACAACGGCTCTTATCATGTAAGGGACAAATTGCCCTCATAAAGTTAGCCTTTAGGGACAACGGATCTCATCATGTAAGTGACAATTGCTCTTATCAAGTGTGCAAGCATTAGGGACAACGGCTATCATCATGTAAAGGGCAATTGCTCTCATCAAGTGAGCAAGCGTTTAGGGACAACGGCTCCCATAAAGTAAGGTACAATTGCTCTCAACAAGTGAGCCTTTAGGGACAACGGCTCTTATCATGTAAGGGACAAATTGCCCTCATAAAGTTAGCCTTTAGGGACAACGGATCTCATCATGTAAGTGACAATTGCTCTTATCAAGTGTGCAAGCATTAGGGACAACGGCTATCATCATGTAAAGGGCAATTGCTCTCATCAAGTGAGCAAGCGTTTAGGGACAACGGCTCCCATAAAGTAAGGTACAATTGCTCTCAACAAGTGAGCCTTTAGGGACAACGGCTCTTATCATGTAAGGGACAAATTGCCCTCATAAAGTTAGCCTTTAGGGACAACGGATCTCATCATGTAAGTGACAATTGCTCTTATCAAGTGTGCAAGCATTAGGGACAACGGCTATCATCATGTAAAGGGCAATTGCTCTCATCAAGTGAGCAAGCGTTTAGGGACAACGGCTCCCATAAAGTAAGGTACAATTGTTCTCAACAAGTGAGCCTTTAGGGACAACGACTCTTATCATGTATGGGAAAAATTTCCGTCATAAAGTTAGCCTTTAGGAACAACGAATCTCATCATGTAAGTGACAATTGCTCTTATCAAGTGTGCAAGCATTAGGGACAACGGCTATCATCATGTAAAGGGCAATTGCTATCATCAAGTGAGCAAGCGTTTAGGGACAATGGCTCCAATAAAGTAAGGTATGAGAGCAATTAGGGACAACGACTCTTATCATGTAAGGGACAAATTGCCCTAATAAAGTTAGCCTTTAGGGATGACTGATCTAATCATGTAAGTGACAATTGCTCTTATCAAGTGCGCAAGCATTAGGGACAAAGGCTATCATCATGTAAAGGGCAATTGCTCTCATCAAGTGAGCAAGCGTTTAGGGACAACGGCTCAAATAAAGCAAGGTACAATTGCTCTGAACAAGTGAGCCTTTAGGAACAACGGCTCTTATCATGTAAGGGACAAATTGCCCTCATAAAGCTAGCCTTTTGGGAAAACGGATCTCATCATGTAAGTGACAATTGCTCTTATCAAGTGTGCAAGCATTAGGGACAACGGCTATCATCATGTAAAGGGCAATTGCTCTGCGTTTATGGACAACGGCTCCTATAAAGTAAGGTACAATTGCTCTCAACAAGTCAGCCTTTAGGGACAAAGGCTCTTATCATGTAAGGGACAAATTTCCCTCATTATGTTAGCCTTTAGNAGGGACAACGGCTCCCATAAAATAAGGTACAATTGCTCTAAACATTGTGCCTTTAGGGACAACGACTCTTATCATCTAAGGGACAAATTGCCCTCGTAAAGTTAGCCTTTAGGGATAACGGATCTCATCTTGTAAGTGACAATTGCTCTTATCAATTTTGCAAGCATTAGGGACAACGACTATCATCATGTAAAGGGTAATTACTCTCATCAAGTGAGCAAGCGTTTAGGGACAATGGCTCTAATCATGTAAGGGAAAAATTTCCCTCATTATGTTAGCCTTTAGGGATAACGGATCTCATTATGTAAGTGACAATTGCTCTTATCAAGTGTGCAAGCAATAGGGACAACGGCTATCATCATGTAAAGGGCAATTGCTCACATCAAGTGAACAAGCGTTTAGGGACAACGGATCCAATAAAGTAAGGTACAATTACTTTCAACAAGTGAGCCTTTAGTGACAATGGCTCTTATCATGTAAGGGACAAATTACCCTCATAAAGTTAGCCTATTGCGAAAACGGATCTCATCATGTAAGTGACAATTGCTCTTATCAAGTGTGCAAGCATTAGGGACAACGTCTACCATCATGTAAAGGGCAATTTCTCTCATCAAGTGAGCAAGCGTTTAGGGACAACGGGTCCCATAAAGTAAGGTACAATTGCTCTCAACAAGTGAGCCTTTAGGGACAACGGCTCTTATCATGTAAGGGACAAATTGCCCACATAAAGTTAGCCTTTAGGGACAATGGATCTTATCATGTAAGTGGCAANAATTGCTCTCAACAAGTGAGCCTTTAGGGACAACGGCTCTTATCATGTAAGGGACAAATTGCCCTCATAAAGTTAGCATTTAGGGATAATGGATCTCATCTTGTTAGTGACAATTGCTCTTATCAATTGTGCAAGCATTAGGGACAACGGCTATGATCATGTAAAGGGTAATTGCTGTCATCAGGAGAGCAAGCATTTAGGGACAACGGCTGCAATAAAGTAAGGTACAATTGCGCTCAACAAGTGAGCGTTTAGGGACAACGACTCTTATCATGTAAGGGACAAATTGCCCTCATAAAGTTAGCCTTTTGGGACAACGGATCTCATCATGTAAGCGACAATTGCTCTTATCAAGTGTGCAAGCATTAGGGACAACGGCTATCATCATGTAAAGGGCAATTGCTCTCATCAAGTGAGCAAGCGTTTAGGGACAACGGCTCCCATAAAGTAAGGTACAATTGCTTTCAACATGTGAGCCTTGAGGGACAACGACTCTTACCATGTAAGGGACAAATTTCACTCATAAAGTTAGCCTTTAGGGACAACGGATCTCATCATGTAAGTGACAATTGCTCTTATCAAGTGTGCAAGCATTAGGGACAACGACTATCATCATGTAAAGGGCAATTGCTCTCATTAAGTGACCAAGCGTTTAGGGACAACGGCTCAAATAAAGTAAGGTACAATTGCTCTCAACAAGTGAGCCTTTAGGAACAACGGCTCTAATCATGTAAAGGACAAATTGCCCTCATAAAGATAGCCTTTTGGGAAAACGGATCTCATCATGCAAGTGAGAATTGCTCTTATCAAGTGTGCAAGCATTAGGGACAACAACTATCATCATGTAAAGGGCAATTGCTCTGCGTTTGGGGACAACGGCTCCCATAAAGTAAGGCACAATTGCTCTCAACAAGTGAGCCTTTAGGGACAACGGCTCTTATCATGTAATGGGCAAATTTCCCTCATTATGTTAGCCTTTAGGGACGACGGATCTCATCATGTAACGGACAATTGCTCTTATCAAGTGTGCTAGCAATAGGGACAACGGCTATCATCATGTAAAGGGTAATTGCTCTCATCAAGTGAGCAAGCGTTTAGGGACAACAGCTCCCGTAAAGTAAGGTACAATTGCTCTCAACATGTGAGCCTTTACGGACAAGGACTCTTATCATGTAAGGGACAAATTGCCTTCATAAATTGGCCTTTAGGGATAACGGATCTCATCTTGTAAGTGACAATTGCTCTTATCAATTGTGCAAGCATTATGGACAACGGCTATCATCATGTAAAGGTTAATTGCTCTCATCAAGTGAGCAAGCCGTTTAGGGACAACGGCTCTTAGCATGTAAGGGACAAATTTCCCTCATTATGTTAGCCTTTAGGGACAATAGATCTCATCATGTAAGTGGCAATTGCTCTTATCAAGTGTGCAAGCAATAGGGACAACGGCTATCATCATGTAAAGGGCAATTGCTCTCATCAAGTGAGCAAGCGTTTAGGGACAACGGCTCCCATAAAGTAAGGTACAATTGCTCTCAACAAGTGAGCCTTTAGGGACAACGGCTCTTATCATGTAAGGGACAAATTGCCCTCATAAAGTTAGCCTTTAGGGACAACGGATCTCATCATGTAAGTGACAATTGCTCTTATCAAGTGTGCAAGCATTAGGGACAACGGCTATCATCATGTAAAGGGTAATTGCTCTCATCAAGTGAGCAAGCCGTTTAGGGACAACGGCTCTTATCATGTAAGGGACAAATTTCCCTCATTATGTTAGCCTTTAGGGACAATAGATCTCATCATGTAAGTGACAATTGCTCTTATCAAGTGTGCAAGCAATAGGGACAACGGCTATCATCATGTAAAGGGCAATCGCTCTCATCAAGTGAACAAGCGTTTAGGGACAACGGCTCCAATAAAGTAAGGTACAATTGCTCTCAACAAGTGAGCCTTTAGGGACAACGGCTCTTATCATGTAAGGGACAAATTGCCCTCATAAAGTTAGCATTTAGGGATAACGGATCTCATCTTGTTAGTGACAATTGCTCTTATCAAGTGTGCAAGCATTAGGGACAACGGCTATCATCATGTAAAGGGCAATTGCTCCCATCAAGTGAGCAAGCGTTTAGGGACAATGGCTCCAATAAAGGTAGGTATGAGAGCAATTAGGGACAACGACTCTTATCATGTAAGGGACAAATTGCCCTAATAAAGTTAGCCTTTAGGGATGACGGATCTAATCATGTAAGTGACAATTGCTCTTATCAAGTGCGCAAGCATTAGGGACAAGTAGAAGCACCCATTAGTGGAAAAAACCCTAAAAGTTTCTCCTCATCTGGCGATTTTCTAAACCCCAAGCTGCCAAATCGTTTTTTCCCTAAATCCATCCAATCGTTTGCTGGTTTTAGGTGATTATCTTTTAGGGTTTATTAAATCGAACTTGGTTTTATCCCTTACATCCAAATCGATCTCTAATTCTGCTCTAGTTTTCTGGTCGGTTTAGGGTTTCGATTTG
>LBNU01003436.1:4552-15976 GCA_014162995.1 Artemisia annua
TCAAAATGTTTTGAGACAGAAAGCCGCCAGCTCTTCATGCCACTTCGCGCCCTGGTATTTATTTAAACTTTATATATATATGCTTTGATATTATGATTTGGTTTGGAACTTATCCACTATTATGCTTTGGCTTATAAAATGTTTTTCGCGAAAATTTGGCTAGTGTTTTTATACTTTCCCTATGCTCTTGTAGAGTATAATGTCTGTCCCAGTCCCACCAGTTGTTGACCCATTGCTAGTAGGAGACGAGGTTGAGTTAGATGTTGATGTTGGTTTGGACAATGAGGTAGGTTTAGAGGATGATGTTGATGATGATGATGATGATGAGGATGAGGGTGATGATGATGAGGAGGAGGATGACGAGGAGTTTATGGATGAGGATCAGGATGTTCCTCCTATGCCACCTTCGCCTGTGATTTCGGATGTGACTTACGAGTCGGATACGTCTGAGGCATTAGGATATGCGCTTGAGACTGAGGTTCCGACGACGTATGAGATTGGTGAGTCTTCGACAGCTGCTCGTGTTACTCAGTCAGAGGTCAGTGATGAGTTAAGCCGATTGAGACATGATCTCACTTGGTGTCAGGGTCGTTACATATCGTTGTCTAGGAGCACGTGTTATCGGCCGTCTGAGGTTGTGGATTTAATTAAGGAGATGAAGGACGAGAAGCAGGCTGCGGATAAGATGTATGTTGGATTACATGAGCATGCAGCTAGGCTAGGTCCGGCCGAGGAGTCAGATGCTAAGTTTCAGGAGCGTTTGGATTTGCTAGATGAGAGGATGATTGAGATGAGGAAGATGGTAGAGCAGTTGACTATGAGAGAGGCATTTCTTGATATGGACAGCGATCGACACTATAATAGCATTCAGTCATTATGGGATGAGCTTCATGCTATGCAGTGGTAGATGTACTACGACAGGATGGCTAGCTTCAGGTTTAGCGACAGTGTTGACGTAATGGCTGTGTACGGAGATCGTTCGAGAGGGCAGTGATTTGGTCATTCATAGTTGTTAGTATCTCTGGTAGTAGTTTACCTAGTACGTGTAGACTGAATAGTTCAGTTGATAGATTTTGTTGGAAACTTGTACTTGTTTTGCATATCTTGTAAGACCAATGTCAAGTATGAAATCTATGATGTATTATGTTGATGTACTGTTATTGATGTTGACTTATGCTATGTTATGTCTTTTCTTTTTGTGATGTTGTTTATCTCGTGTTATGATTCTGACACGTCAATCAATTACTTACAAATGTTGTGACTTGTGTTGATTGATAGAATTATGGCGCCTAGGAAGATGACCCAAGCCGCCATTCAGCAGTTGATCGATGAAGGCATTGCAGCAGCGCTTGCCGGGCAAGCAGGTGTTTCCCCGAAAGTTGGGCAGGCTGGAGTTCAAGTGGTTCCCAACAACCATTTCTGCACTTTTAAGGAGTTCATGGATTGTAAGCCTACTACCTTCAAAGGAACTGAAGGAGCTGTTGGATTGACTCAGTGGTTTGAGAAGATGGAGTCAGTGTTTCAAAGGAGCAACTGTACCGAGAACAATAGGGTGAAGTATGCAACGGGTACATTGTTGGAGCATGCCCTGTCATGGTGGAATGCTTATGCTCAAGAGAAAGGAATGGAGAATGCTTTTAGTACTTCGTGGGATGATTTCAAGAAGGCCATGGTTAAGAAGTATTGTTCTCGTAGCGATTTGAGGAAGTTGGATACCGAGTTTTACTACTTGGCTGTGAAGGGTTATGATCTTGCTACTTACGTGCGTTGTTTTCAGGAGTTGAAGGTATTTTGTGCTCACATGGTGCCAGATAATGAGAAGTTACTAGAAAAGTTCATTGGTGGATTACCCGCAAGTATCCAAGGACATGTGACATCGTACAATGCTGAGACTTCTGATGATACTATTAGCATGGCTGAACGCCTTATGGATCAAGTGATTAAGCATGGTGCTGTTCAGAAAGGAAATCACTTTGACAACAAGAGGAAATGGGAAGATAACAGAAGGAACAACAACTTCAACCACCGCAACAACTACAACAACAAAAACCAGTATCGTAACAACAATCACCACCACCAACAGAACAGGAGGCAAGAGACTGTTAAAGCTTTTGTGGCCGCACCAGCACAAGGAGGAGTGAATGCTGGGCAGCAAACTCGTTGTGATAAGTGTCAGCAGCACCATACTAGGCCGTGTGCTGTGAGATGTATGAAGTGTCAGAAAGTTGGTCATATTGCAAGGTTTTGTAAAAGCAAGGTTGTGGCAACAGGATCGAATGCTCAGCCTGTGGTTACTTGTTTTGGATGTGGAGAACGTGGACACTATAGGAACCATTGCCCGAAGAATGCTGGACAATGAAATGGAGGTGCTCGAGGTAGAGTGTATGTGATGGGGAATGGAGAGCACCAAGATCCGAATTTTGATTCGGGTGCCAATATGAGTTTTGTATCTTCTAAGATTGCGCGGTTACTCCAGCTTACCCCAACCCCATTAGATGTCAGCTATAGCATTGAGTTAGCTAATGGTAACATAGTTGATACCCGTACTGTGATCCGTGACTGTACCCTTAACCTTTTAGACCACCCGTTTAGTATTGATTTGATGCCGATTGAGCTTGGGAGTTTCGACGTAGTGATTGGAATGGATTGGTTATCCAAGCATCAAGCGAGTATTGTTTGTGGAGAACGAGTTGTTCATATCCCTCTTAATGGTGAGATTTTGATTGTTCGAGGCGATAGGAGTGGAACTCGCCTGAATATCATTTCGTGTATCAAAACCATGAAATACATCGAGAAAGGATATCACGCATTCGTAGCACATGTGGCTAAGAAGGAGTCGGGAGAGAAGCGACTCAAGGATGTTCCTGTAGTGCGTGATTTTCCTGAAGTATTTCCTGAAGACTTGCCGGGACTTCCGCCAGCTCGACAAGTGGAGTTTCGCATCGATTTAGTTCCAGGAGCCGCACCTGTTGCGCGCGCACCGTATCGACTAGCACCGTCAGAGATGGAGGAATTGTCCAAGCAATTACAAGAATTGCTGGATAAAGGATTCATTCGACCTAGTTCTTCGCCCTGGGGAGCTCCGGTATTGTTTGTGAAGAAGAAGGATGGATCGTTCAGGATGTGTATTGATTACCGTGAGTTGAACAAGTTGACGGTGAAGAACCGCTACCCGTTACCAAGGATTGATGATCTGTTTGATCAGTTGCAAGGATCGAGTTACTACTCTAAGATAGACTTGAGGTCCGGTTATCACCAACTCAGAGTTCGGGAAGAGGATATTCCCAAGACAGCGTTCAGGACCCGTTATGGTCATTATGAGTTTCAAGTTATGCCGTTTGGTTTGACCAACGCGCCTGCAGTATTTATGGATCTCATGAACCGAGTATGCAAGCCTTATTTGGATAAGTTCGTGATAGTCTTCATCGACGACATCTTGATTTACTCCAAGAGTGAGGAAGAACATAAGCGACATTTGGCGACGATTCTCAAGTTGCTCAAGGACGAGCAGTTGTACGCGAAGTTCTCTAAGTGCGAATTTTGGATTCGCAAGGTACAATTTTTGGGTCATGTGATTGATAGTGAAGGATTACATGTGGATCCCGCTAAGATTGAGGCTATTGAGAAATGGGCAACGCCTGTTAATGCCACAGAAATTCGTCAATTTCTAGGATTGGCTGGGTATTACAGGAGATTCATCGAGGGATTCTCCAAGATATCCAAACCGTTGACTGCGTTGACTCACAAGGATAAGAAGTATGAATGGGGGGAGGAAGAAGAGAAAGCATTTCAGATTTTGAAGCAGAAGCTTTGTAGTGCACCGATATTGGCTTTGCCAGATGGAGTGGAGGATTTTGTGGTTTATTGTGATGCTTCGTATCAAGGATTAGGAGCAGTTTTGATGCAACGAGGGAAGGTTATGGCTTATGCTTCCCGACAGCTTAAGACTCATGAGGAGAAGTATACCACTCATGATTTGGAATTAGGAGCCGTGGTTTTTGCACTTAAGTTGTGGAGACACTACCTTTACGGTACGAAGTGTGTTGTCTATACCGACCACAAGAGTTTACAGCATATTTTGGATCAGAAGGAGTTGAACATGCGACAACGACGATGGTTAGAGACGTTGAGCGATTATGATTGCGAGATTCGATATCACCCGGGAAAAGCGAACGTCGTGGCTGATGCCTTGAGCCGAAAGGAACGGTTAAAGCCACTACGTGTTCGAGCTTTAGTTTTGACGATCAATTCGAATTTACCCGCCCAGATTTTACAAGCTCAAGAGGAAGTCGTGAGACAAGGAGATCTCAAGGGAGAGAAACTTGATGGGATGATCGAGAAAAAGAAGTTGGAGAAACGATCGGATGGAACTTTGTGTTATAAAGGAAGAAGTTGGGTGCCATTGTTTGGAGGACTGAGAGATTTGATTTTGCTTGAGTCTCATAAGTCCAAGTATTCTATTCACCCAGGATCTGATAAGATGTATCAGGATGTGAAGAAGTTATATTGGTGGCCCAATATGAAGGCTGAGATTGCCGATTATGTCCGTAAGTGTCTTACCTGTGCCAAGGTAAAAGCCGAACATCAGAAACCGTCTGGTCTGCTAGAGCAACCCGAGATCCCAGAATGGAAATGGGAGAGGATTACGATGGATTTTATCACCAAGCTACCTAAGACTGCTACTGGATTTGATGCTATTTGGGTAATAGTCGACCGATTGACGAAATCTGCTCACTTCTTGCCGATCAGGGAGAACTATAGCATGGATAAGTTGACTAGGCTCTACGTGAAAGAGATAGTTTCTCGGCATGGAGCACCAGTGTCTATTATCTCCGATAGGGATAGCAGGTTTACTTCGAAATTCTGGCAGTCGCTTCAGGATTCGTTTGGATCGCATCTCGATATGAGTACCGCTTACCATCCACAGACCGATGGCCAAAGCGAGAGAACCATTCAGACTTTGGTAGATATGCTTCGCGCGTGTGCGATTGATTTCGGGAATGGATGGGATGTCCATTTACCTTTGGTTGAGTTTTCCTACAACAACAGTTATCATGCAAGTATTAAAGCTGCACCGTTTGAGGCACATTATGGCCGAAAGTATCGTTCACCCATTTGTTGGGATGAAGTGGGAGAAGCACAACTTATTGGTCTGGATTTGGTCCGTGAGACGACTGAGAAGATTGCTCAGATTAAAGAGCCATTGAAAGTAGCTCGTGACCGTCAGAAGAGTTATGCGGATGTGAGGCGTAAACCCCTGGAGTTTCAAGTAGGAGACCGGGTTATATTGAAGGTATTGCCTTGGAAAGGTGTGATCAGGTTTGGTAAGGGAGGAAAGTTGAATCCTCGATATATTGGACCTTTTAGGATTTTGTAAAGGATTGGTCCCGTGGCTTATAAGCTGGAATTGCCACCTGAGCTTAGTAGGGTTCACCCTACTATCCACGTGTCGAATTTGAAGAAGTGTTTGACCGATGAGACGGCGGTGATTCCGCGTGAGGAGATTGAGATTGATGAACAGTTGCATTTTGTTGAAGAACCTGTTGAGATTATGGATCGCGAGGTTAAGCGATTGAAGAAGAGTCATATTCCTCTTGTAAAAGTTCGTTGGAATTCCAANTTGAAGGTATCACCTTGGAAAGGTGTGATCAGGTTTGGTAAGAGAGGAAAGTTGAATCCTCGATATATTGGACCTTTTAGGATTTTGGAAAGGATTGGTCCCGTGGCTTATAAGCTGGAATTGCCACCCGAGCTTAGTAGGGTTCACCCTACTTTCCACGTGTCGAATTTGAAGAAGTGTTTGACCGATGAGACGGCGGTGATTCCGCGTGAGGAGATTGAGATTGATGAACAGTTGCATTTTATTGAAGAACCTGTTGAGATTATGGATCGCGAGGTTAAGCGATTGAAGAAGAGTCATATTCCTCTTGTAAAAGTTCGTTGGAATTCCAAGAGAGGACCTGAGTACACTTGGGAACGCGAGGATGAATTTAAACGCAAGTACCCAAATCTTTTCAAAGCGGGGACTGGTGACTTAAACTAAATCCGAGACGGATTTCTAAATATGATGTATGTTATGTAACACCTGGTACTTTTCCTAAAACCTATTTCTAGCCAAATATCTATTTTCGTACCTGAGATACTTTTAAACTTTTAATGCATGTTAATTGGGCTTGAGAAGCGTGATATATATTTGGAAATGAGAACTTTATTCCTTGATTGACTCAGCACAACCTAGAAAAATCGAATTGTATTGCATTTGCCAAATTATTTGAATTATATTGAGTTTGAGAAAAACTTTGAAGTTTATGCTTGATTTTATTGGAAAAATGATTTCGTGAACAATGGCGCAAGTTTCGTAATTTTTCGAGTCCGTTTGCTATGTCGTTTGGACCCCGAAGCGTTTTTGTGGGAAGTTTAGCTCGTTGGCATAGTTAGTCCCTTGTTTTATTTTTAATTCTTACCCTACACTTTAATTAATTCCAAACCCACCCTATACTTTTTTTTAATATATATACCCGTAATAATTCATTTCTCTAATTTTATATACATAAAACACACACACACCTCACAAACTCTCTCTCTCTCTCCCTTTGATTTTTCCGGCCGCCACCCTCGCCGGAGCAGCAGCAGATTCCGGCACCGCTGCCGTAATATTTTCCGACCACCCACCTTTTTACTCCAATCGATAGATCGGGTAACCCTCGTCACACCCATACCACTCACACCACTCGAATCAAACCCCTCNCGATAGATCGGGTAACCCCCGTCACACCCGTACCACTCACACCACTCGAATCAACCCCCTCCGCTGCCACGCGCCGCCACAGTCAACACCACCACCGCCGCACATTCCCACCATCTCCTTTTCTTGTTATCTCTCGACGGTAAGCCCCACACGCGCCACCCCCGTGGTTATTTTTGAATTTAAATGAAACCCTAGTTTTGAAAATCTTTATTAAACCGATTTATATGTTAAAACTTTTATAAAAATTGTTTTAATAATGTTTTTAAGCTCAAAACTCGTGTGGATCTGTTTTGTTCTCGTTTGGCCGCGACTCGGTCTCGACTCACCGAGTCAACTCGTGACTCGGTGATGGTTTTGTTATATTTTTTATTTCTTTGGGTTGTAATGACGAAGGGAGTATATTTTGGTGTTTGAGATTGTTATCGAGGGTCCGTTTGGTTTGTTAGGTGCTCGACAGCCGACCACCACCACCACCGAGGCTTAGGGTGGTGGTGGGGATGATATTATTGATGTTTTATTGTTGTTTTGTTAGTTTGGTTTGGATTTGGATGCGTTTTGGATTAAGCCGAGAAGGGGTAGGGCTCGGATTTGGTTTTGGTTTTGATTTTGGAGTTGAAGTGTTGTTATTGTTGTTGTGATTGTTTCGGGATTTGGTTACTAAGTCTCGGGATTATGTTATTAGTTTAGAACGGTAAAATAATAAACGGGAATAATAAAACTATGAAACCTAAAATACAATTGATATAGTTAAGTGGATTTGGATATCGGACTTGGATCCGTATTTATATTGTGATGTTATATTGTGATGGACAAGATTTGGACATATTGGATTTGCGGTATTGGTTATTTGGACCTTATGGACCCTTTGGTACTAAAACTACGAAATGGTCGATAATTTAAACAACTAATATTTACGGGAATAATGTGTCCAAATAGATATTATATGTTGTGATGTTAGTAATAAATAGGTAACTTGACGTAATAAGTATTTAACTAAAGAGTCGTCGACTCGGGAAATGTTGTATAAACGGGCAGGTCATGCCGAAATTTCGTAAAATTCTTTATAAACTTCAAACTATTTTACCAAATACCATCTATTTCAACACTCTTTTATTACAACGTTATTTTGGGAAAATGGGTAAAACCGAGACTTGTTATTAGCGTGTTGTTATTTATTTGAGTGTGTCTTCATTTTTATTTCTTTTCTTTCCATTTCTTTTCGACGACTTTCTTCGAGGTATTCTTTCGCCTTTCTTGCGTATTTGGTCGTTTCGCCGACTTATTCTTTTTCTATCTTTCTTGTCTTCCACGCGAGACTTTTCAAAGATCTATTTTCTTTCAAATGCCATTGTTAATGAGACTTTTATTCAAGCATTGTTTATTTAAACATTCGAGTAGTATTTCTGAGTTATGCCATTATTGATTGATTGATTAGGTTGTGCTGAGGATTGTTTGCTGTGACTAATTGCTTGCTTGGTTGATATATCTCGTTTCCTGCTATTATTAAGGTGTGATTCATAGCCCCGCTTTTTATCTTTTAAATGTTTATAAACCCATGGGGTGAGATACATGCTTTAAATGTTTTCTGAGCACAAGTATTTTTGGTATGCTTTTCCTGATTGGTATGCTTTCCTGACGATGTGCTAAGTAGCTTTACCTTGCCATTGCAAGACCCTCCGATCATGAACCATTAATCACTTGCGAGTGAGCGCGAATATAGGGATATAGGCCTATAGGAATTGACCCTCCCACTCCTTTTGCTGGATAGGCAAATTGTGGTGTACTATATTCGATTTTGCCGGGTAATTGGCAAGTACTCGGCCTTGGGGGCACTATTATATTATGAAATTCCGCGGTTATATTGATACTATGATTGTTGGTTAACGTTTTGCGTGTCATGAGCTTAGCATCATCAACAATGTTATATGCACAGGGATGCCTCTATACATTGGTTGTTACCTTGATTACCCGATATTTGCATTTGTTGCTCATATCTTATGATTAAAACCTTGTGCTCAACCTTATTATTTAAACCTATGGATTACACTCAACCTTTGTGTTGACTTTTAAGCATGTGTTTCAGGTACTAATGATATTAATATTTAGCTTTGGAGTTTGATGTTTTGGGCTTGGTGGAGTGGCTAAGGCTGAAGAGGCATTTCTGTCAAGGCAGCTTTACTATCTTTCTATCTTTATTTGCATGTCATTCGTAAAACCTTTTTGTGTCTTTTGTTACTTCCGCTGCTAAACTTTGTTTATTTTCCGCTGCAAACTCTATTTACTTTTTCCGCTGCTACTTTGACTTAAGAGTCCTTGTACTCTAAATGGTTTGTAATTCGAATGATATGTTTTGCAACATTTATAAACGTCCCGTGTTGTGGTCGTTAGCTATAAATGTGCCTGGTTTCTATTTGCGTAATACCCCCAGCATGTTAGCTGCCGTATTTGAGTTGGAGGTGTTTCAAATAATCATATCGAAATCAACAAATTACCATAAATAATTAGCAGGGTATCCGCGGGTTGCAGCGGCGAGTACCCTGAAATAAACTTTTTCGATGAATAATGTATTTTAGTTTATTATGTTCTTTTGAAAATAAATTTATGGATATCAAGAATTTCGTATAGCCCGTGCCCGTTCGGGCTCGAACCCGTTGGCCTGTGCCTGTTCGGACTCGAGCTTGTTACCGTTTGGTCCGCGCTCGTTCGGGCTTAACCCCATTTGGCCCGTTGCCCATTCGGGCTTGAATATTTGTATAATGTGCTTTATTATTTGTAGTAGTACTGAAATTTAATACATGAATTGTGTTTAATTTGGTTGTACAATATGCTTGATAATTTTTATTTCTTATGTAAGGGGTGTTTTAATAACTGTATTAATTGTATTTATTAACCAGTTAAATAATTGACTAAATTGAATAGCATTAATGTGGTGTTTTGTTGTACACTATGCTTCTTGTCTTGTACGTCTGAAAATTATGTGCATTAAAGTATTGTACACTATGTTTCTTTTCTTGTAAGTAGTAGTCATTATAGTCATTAATAACATTGACCACTTTAATAACATTAATGTTGTAAGTCTGAAAATAAGTCTGAAAATTACATCATGCTTATTTTGTTGTACACTATGCTTATTTTGTTGTAAATCTGAAAATTGGTTGCAGCTATTATACATTGTGCTTAAATGATTGTAACTTTTAGTGAAGGGGTGTTTTTAATATTGTTGTTTGATAGAATTTTGGTTTTAAAATGACATCACGCTTTATTTTGTTGTACAATATGCTTACTTTGTTGTAATTCTGAAAATTGGGTGCATTAAAGTGTTGTAAACCATGCTTAATTTCTTGTAAGTCTTAAAATTTTGGAGAGAGAGTCATTCATGCTTTGTATGTGGTATAGAGATTATTCTTCGCTGGAATTTGCAAGCATTTAAATTGTTTGTAATTTTCGGTTTTCGATTCGTATATGAAATATTCAACGTTTCTTTCCATTCGTGTGTGAAAGAATCAATTTTTTAAGTTAAAATATGGAGTGAGGGTACGTTTAGTAAAATATGTCATTTTTTAAATTTTAATTAAATGTGTTTCATCTTTATATGTGGTAGAGATAACATAACTTTGTGAAGCAATGCGATACAAAGAGTATAGTTAGTAATATTGTAATGATGTGGTTATAAACAGAGAGCGGCAGATGCAAGTAGGTTTGAACTTGTATAATATGCGCCACAACATTTTCAAACACGTGAAAGTATAATCATGCATTAGTCGGCGCAACTTGTGATTAAGAGAGTGTTTGGGATTGCTATTTTTTTTATTGTTTCTGCTTTTGCTTAAATTAGATGCTTATGGGTGTGTTTGTTAAAAGTAACAATGAGCAATAGCAGTGAGCTGTGAGTAGTAGCCCAGCTCACCGCTCACCTCTCACCGCTCACCGCTCACAGCTTCTTAAAGAAGCATTGGAAAAATGAGCATTCCTAAAAAATAGCAAAGCTCACCGCTCATTTGCCAAACGACTATGTGGAAAATTAGAAAGGGGGTTGAATAGTTTACCGGTTTTTATCTTGATTTTCTTTGAAAACTTTTACGTGTAATTGACAACTACAATTTATCAAACAATAAATAATATGCAAGAGAAAGTAAGAAACGATCAAACCACAACACGGATGTTTATCGTGGTTCGGCTACAAGGACTCTTTTTCCTTGCCCTACTCCACGCCCCGAGTATCCAACTCGAGAGTTTCTTGCATTAGTCAACAAGCTCCTTTAACCGGCGGAGAAAACCTTACGCGTCGCTTACACACTATTTCCGACACTAAGCTAGATGTCGAGTTCTTTCACAAGGGTTCAACTACTCCCGATAGTTCTTTTACAAGGGTACAACAACTCCCGATACACTAGGTATTTTGAGGACTAAAATACTAACTGATCACTACAAGTGAATACAAATAAATGGTGTATAAACTTTACAAGTTTACACTATGCTAAGCTTAACAAGTCTTGCAACGTTGTGTTGAAGCTTGTGAAGTCGTGATCTTCTTGCTACAAAGAAAGCTCACAAATATGAAAATGGAACTGAGTTAGAGAGAAATGAAAGTGTATGTAATATGTTATAATTGTAAGTGATGAAAGTAACACAAAGAGTGGGTTGCTATTTATAGGCAAAACATCAGATCAACCCAC